>SJYV01053822.1:0-30613 GCA_006410875.1 Neotragus pygmaeus
GGATTTGTTGCCGCCACCGGCTGCGTAGCTCCGGAGGTTTAACCATAGGACAGAAAAAAATACAGGTAAGTCCTGTATCAGTCCACTTCTTATTGGAGGGGTATTCTGTACTGTCTGTCTGTACTTCTGGGTGGAACAAGAATATCATTTTAATATGAGGGTGTTTCCAAACTCTCTCTGCTTCACAAGTCAGGTATTTACTGCAGTCTTGTTTTACCTCCCCCTAGCAGAGCACAGAGGAGGAGAGATTAGGTCCTGACCCCCTGTCGCTTTCTTGTCCCCTCCTGAGGAAGTGTCCTGGTCGTCCATAGCTCATGTTACTTAATTAATTGATGGTACAAGGTCTGTGCACTGTATTGGAAGTCACATGGACTGATCACCGTTAATGAAATAATGTAAAGAAATTATATATCTTGCTTCTTGTCTCGTTCTGGGAGTATGCACTAAACTGCGAGAACACTTTTGTTTCCATTTCATTTTGTTCATTCTGCCCCCTTCCCAGTAAAGCTACCCTCCATCCTTATTTTACTCTGTGGCATCTTTGTCTTTGACACTTTTTGTTGTGTATGTTGAGGTTTATCCTAAGCACTAGCAACTCTTCTATCGTTTTGCAAGCCTTTTTTTTTCAGCATCTGATATTTGTTTTAATTACAGCCTCTTCATCTACAGTAGTATGACTTTCTATTGAGAATATGTGCAGAACATTGAATTAGGTAGTACTGAGGTGTGGGGTGTGGTAGGGGTATACACAAGAAACGGGACAAAGTCCCTGGCCTTAAGAGAGTTTACATTCAATTTGAGTTCAAAAAGAGCAAGCAAAAATAACCCCAGCATACCACAAGCTTTACTTCTGTGAGAGATCTAAGGCAACATATTCTTTCTTATAAATTCCTCATTATAACTGCTTTTATCTACATATTTTTAAATGCATGGCAAACTTTCATCTAGACTTTTGACACCCCAGCGAGTGAAAATAATTTTCTCTTGCCAATTTGGAAAGTAAATTGTGAGGAGAGATTTGTCTGTCATGATACAGGCATTGGCATAAATGAGAAAGATATTTGGGGGTTTTGTCTCAAAAGTCCCTCTACTCATCTTTATTTAAGGGACGTTCACCTTTTAAAGGTTTTACAGTTTTGCTTTTAAACAAATCTTTCTTAGGGTATAAATCACAATGAGGGTGCAGGGTGGGAGAAACAGATGACAGTTGGCTTATTCCAGTTCAGTCTGTTACCCCAGCAACCATGTGTTTCATTTAGATCTCAGTCTTCAGGTGGCTTTCATATCACTTGTTTACTTAATTGCTGAGATAGTATGGCAGAAATAGTGTCACAATACTTTTTGAATGTGTTGCATTAAAGTGAAAGGGTAAGGTGTTTCTGGTTTCACAAATATGTTCCAGCACTATTAGAAAATTGATTTCATCATCTGTGTGGGCTCAAATGTGTTGATATTGGTAGATTACATCAGTTTTCACAGATAGTTCTATCTTTGAAGGAAATGAATATAAAGTAAGCCAATTACCTGTGCTTTGTCCCATGTTGCCCATTTATATTTAGAATTATACAACTATGGCTGAAGGATTGAATTTTTTAATCTATTTTTTTCTTTATAGTTATCCAGTGTAGACTTTCAGTTTTCTAGATCTATAATCAGGAGATTTCTCCAGACCTGTAATCAGGAGAGAATTTTAACAATTTACTAATTGGAATAAATAGGTTATTCCACATCTTACGGAAATTATTTACCTTAGTTAATTTTGTTTCTAAACTGTTAAAGTTTTTTGTTTGGTATTGTAATTGCTCCTGATCTGCTTGTGGATTTGATGTCACAACCAAAGCAGATAGGGAGGGAATAATACTGGAATTACTTCTTTCCCCTGATCCCACCTGAGTTTGGAGAATACTGTCTATTTCTTGGAAATGTGGAGAAAATTGTTTCCCAACTCCTGAATGTTTACTTGAAGCATGCTACCTGCCACTCAGGAGAAAAGGGCATTAAGAGGGCTTCTGTTAAGACCTCAAACAATATCAACAAAGATAGAAGAATGGAAAGGAAGAATTTCACAGTGGAGAGCCTGCTGAACAAAATTGTCAGGTGTATTTGGGATAAATTTGTAGCTGATCTCTAGGGTCATTAGGATTCTAAGAGTTGATATTGAGCTAACCAAAGCTTAGAGAGCTTAGTTGTTAAAGAGTTCAACATGTAATTTCCTTTCTTGATCCTTTCACTTAAAATGGTAGGGAGAAAAGGTGTCTGACTTTTTTGGTAATGATAAAATTATTTGGTCTAAGAATTCTAATTGAACTACTGATCATTAATATAATAGTATTAAAACAGAAAGTATATTGTATTGATTATTGGTAAGTATATTAATAATATTATTTAAACAGTAATATTAATATTAAATTGTTTGTATACAGCTAATTTCATTTTGACCAATAAATGCTTTCTCTTATTTTACTATAACATTTTACTGTTAGTTCTTAATATCAATTTTTAGTCCAGATTTATAGCCATAGTATCTTGGTAATAATTACTTATCATAACTGCAAGTACTTTTTTTTTTACATATTAGCAATCAAATTGGTGTCATATGTCATTAAGTATTGTCCATCTAAAGCAAGGTATTTTATCTTGCTCATCTGTTTCTAATTAGATAATAATAGGATTTATTTTAGTCATAAAAACCTTTGTAACCTTCAGATTGTTTTAAAGCCTTAAATTCATTGTATGATGATAGATAAAGGAATAAATTAATATTTGACCTTGAGTGTCACAGTATGATTAAGACTGCCTAATGAGGATGTAAAGAAAAGGAAACCCTCATACACTGTTGGTGGGAATACAAATTTGTACAGCCACTGTGAGAACAGTATAGCAGCTTCTCAAAAAACTAAAAATAGAACTACTATATGACTTGGCAGTTCTACTCCTGGGTATATACCTGAAAAAACCAAAATGACTGATTTGAAAAGATATGTGTACCCCAATGTTTATAATAGCATTGTTTGCAATTGCTGAGATATTGAAGCAGCCTAAGCATCCATCAACAGATAAATGGATAAAGCAACTGCATACATACACACACACACACACACACACACACACACTACACACACACACACACACACACAACACACACACACACACACACACACACAGTGGAATATTACCCATCCATAAAAAAGGATGAAATCCTGCCATTTGCAACAACATAGATGGACTTAGAGGGTATTATGCTAAGTGAAATAAGTCAGACAGAGAAAGATAAATACTGTATGGTATCACTTATATGTGGAGACTGAAAAATACAGCAAACTAGTGAATATAACAAAAAAGAAACAGACTCATAGAAAATAAGAGAACAAACTAGTGGTTACCAGTGAGAAGAGGGAAGAAGGGAGGGGCAAGATATGGGTATGACATTGAGTACAAACAATTGCATATGAAATAAGCTATAAAGGATATGTTGTACAACTCAGGAAATATAGCCAATATTTCATAAAAACTATAAAGGAATATAACCTTTAAAAATTGTGAATCACTATATTGTAATAGCTGAAACCTACATAATACTGTAAATCAACTATATCTCAGTAAAAAAAAAAAAAAAATTGCCTTAGAGTTTGTCCACTTTGTTTATTATAAAACTAACCTTTGAATTCCTGTTTCTTAACTTTGGGGCAAATGATAAGTCATGGGATTTTGATTTTGAATCTTACTTTTTCTTTCTGTTGTGCATAAGTGATCCCTTCATGGATCACCACTTTGTGGTGGCGAAGGGGCTAACTCACTGAAGCTATGAGTCATGCCCTGCAGGGCCACCTATGATAGATGGGTCATAGTGAAGAGTTCTGATAAAATGGGGTCTACTAGAGAAGGAAATGGCAACCCACTCCAGTATTCTTGCTGTGAGAACCCCATAAACAGTATGAAAAGGCAAAAAGATATGATTATGCCAGAAGCTAAGCTCCCGAGGTTGGAAGGTGTCCAGTATGCTACAGGAAGAGCAGAGGGCAATTACTAATAGCCCCAGAAAGAATGAAATGGCTGGGCCAAAACAGAAATCACACTTAATTGTGGATGTGTCTGGTGGTGAAAGTAAAGTCTGATACTATAAATAATAAACAATATTGCATAGAAACCTGGAAGATTAGGTCCATGAATCAAGGTAAATTGGACATCTTCAAGCATGAGATGCCAAGAGTGAAGATCGACATCTTAGGAATCTGTGAACTAAAATGGACGAGGATGGGTGAATTTAATTCAGATGACCGTTGTATCTACTACTATGGGCAAGAAGCCCTTAGAAGAAATTCAGTAGCCCTCATAGTCAGCAGAACAGTCTGAAATGTAGTACTTAAATGCAATCTCCAAAACGACAAAATGATCTTGGCTTGTTTCCAAAGCAAACCAACATCACAGTTATCCAAGTCTGTGTCCCAACCTCTAATGCCAAAGAAGCTGAAGTTGACTGGTTCTATGAAAACCTATAAGACCCTCTATAACACCCAAAAAAGATCCTTTTCATCTTAGGGGACTGGAATGCAAATGTAGAAAGTCAAGAGATACCTGGAATAACAGGCAAGTTTGGCCTTGGAGTACAAAGTGAAGCAGGGCAAAGACTAGCAGAGTTTTGCCAAGAGAACACACTGGTCATAGCAAACACTTTTCCAGCAACACAAGAGACGATTCTACACACAGACATCACCAAATGGTCAATACTGGAATCAGATTGATCATATTCTTTGTAGCTGAAGATGGAGAAACTCTATACAATCAGCAAAAACAAGACATGGAGCTGACTGTGGGTCAGATCATGAGCTTCTTATTGCAGAGTTCAGACTTAAATTGAAGAAAGTAGGGAAAACCACTTAACCATTCAGGTATGACCTAAATCAAATCCCTTATACTTATACAGTAGAGGTGACAAATAGATTCAAGTGATTAGATCTGGTAGACAAAATTGCTGAAGAACTATGGACAGAGATTCGTAACACTATACGGAATCAGTGTTCAAAACCATCCCCAAGAAAAAGAAATGCAAGAAGGCAAAGTGGTTGAGGAGGCTTTACAAATAGCTGAGGAAAGAAGAGAAGCAAAAAGCAAGGGAGAATGGGAAAGGTATACCGTTAAATGCAGAGTTCCAGAGAAAAGCAAGGAGAGATAAGAAGCCCTTCTTAAATGAACACTGCAAAGAAATAGAGGAAAATAATAGAATGGGAAAGACTAAAGATCTCCTTAAGAAAATTGAAGCTAGCAAGGGGACATTTCATGCAAGGATGGGCATGATAAAGATCAGAAATGGTTAAGAACCTAACAGAAGCATAAGAGATTAAGAAGAGGTGACAAGAATACTCAGAAGAACTATACAGAAAAGATCTTATTGACCAGGTTAACCACGATGGTTTGGTCACTTGCTTAGAGCAAGACATGCTAGAGTGTGAATGCAGGTGGACCATAGGAAAAATTACTGCAAAAAAAGCTGGCAGAATTCTAGCTGAGCTATTTAAAATCCTAAAAGATGATGCTGTGAAAGTGCTGCACTCAGTATGTCAGCAATTTTGGGAAACTCAGCAGTGGCCACAGGACTGGAAAAGGTCAGTTTTCATTCTAATCCCAAAGAAGGGCAATGCTAAAAAATGTTCCAACTATCATACAGTTGTGCCCATTTCATATGCTAGCAAGGTTATGCTCAAAATTGTTCAAGCTAGGCTTCAATAATAGGTGAACCGAAAACTTCCAGGGATACAAGCTGGATTCAGAAAAGGCAGAGGAACCAGAGATCAAAGTGCCAACATTTGTTGGATCATAGGAAAAGTAAGAGAATTCCAGAAAAACATCTAGTTCTGCTTCACGGGACAATGCTAAAGCCTTTGACTGTGTGGGTCACAACAAACTGTGGAGAATTCTTAAAGAGAAGGAAATAGCAGACCCCCTTAACCTGTCTCCTGAGAAACCTGTGTGCGAGTTGAGAAGCAGCCGCTAGAACTAGACATGGAACAACTGACTGGTTCAGAATTGGGAAAGGAGTATGACAAGGCTGTATATTGTTACCCTGCTTATTTAACTTATATGCAGAGTACATCATGCAAAATGCCAGACTGGATGAATCACAAGCTGGAATCAATATTTCAGGAAAAATATCAACAAGCTCAGATATGCAGATGATACCACTCTAATGGCAGAAAGTGAAGAGGAACTAAGGAGTCTCTTGATGAAGGTAGAAGAGGAAAGTGAAAAAACTTGCTTAAGACTCAACGTTAAAAAACCTTAGATCGTGGCACTTGATCCCATGACTTCATGGCAAGTTAAGGAGGATAAGTGGAAGCAGTGACCGATTTTATTTTCTTGGGCTCCCAATTTCACTGGAGACAGTGACTGCAGCCATGAAATTAAAACACTTGCTCCTTGGAAGGAAAGCTACAACAAACCTAGACAGTGTATTAAAACTGTCTCTTATACACATCTAGATGTGTATAAGAGACAGGCAATTATCCCAGGATATTTCAATGATCCTCTACTTTATATCATTTTAATGTCTGCTAATAAGTCACCTACTCAGAGAAAGCTCACTAAGTATGTGTTGAATGAATGGATGAATGAACAAATGAGTGTATGAAAAAGATAAAGAATGATTGAGTGGATACACGAGTGAATGAAAGAAGGCATTTCAGTCCTGGNGAAGGCTGAGTGCCAAAGAGTTGATCTTTCAAATTGTGGTGCTGGAGAATACTCTTGAGAATCCCATAGACTGCAAGGAGATCAAACTGGTCAATCCTAAAGGAAATGAACACTGAATATTCATTGGAAGGACTGAAGTTGAAGCTCCATTACTTTGGCTACCTGATGCGAAGAGCTGACTAATTGGAAAAGACCCTGATGCTAGGAAAGAGTGAAGGCAAAGGGGGAAGGGTGTGGCAGAGGATGAGATGATTAGATGGCATTACTGACTCAATGGACATGAATTTGAGCAAATTCCAGGAGATAGTGAAGGACAGGGAAGCCTAGCATGCTGCAGTCCATGGGATTGCAAAGAGTCGGACAAGCTCAGAATGAACAACAATAACAACAAAGTGAAGAAGCCCAGAACTGTTCCTCTGTTATGGAAAAAAAATTTATCTTTTATTTTGTCTATTGTTTGCAGTTTGGTAAAAGTTGACACATTCTTTCTTAGGGCCAAATTTTATTCCTAGACCTAGCAAGTGGCTAAAATGAGGCTTAAAGCCAGTCAGTCTGGCTTCAGAAACTATGTTCTTATCAAACATAAAGGAACTGTAGTTTTTAAAAATACATAGGTATTTGATGGAACTTCTCTGGTGGTCCAGTGGCTACGACTCTGCACTCCCAATGCAGGGGTGCCAGGTTCAACCCCTGTTTAGGGAACTAGGTCACACATGCTGCAACTGTTCTCATGCTATAACTAAAAGATCCCTCGTGCGTGCCACAACAGAGACCTGGTGCAGCCAAATAAGTAAGTACTTATTTATTTATTTAAAAAAGTTTTTGTGATCTTAGCATTCGTTTTTAAAATTTATTTTTAATTGGAGGATAATTGCTTTACAATGTTGTTTCTGTTTCTGCCATTCATCTACATGAATCAGCCATAGGTATACATATGTCCCCTTCCTCTTGAACCTCCTTCCTACCCCTGTTTTTTAAATTTATTATTATTATTTTTGACTGAACTGTATCTTCATTGTGTCACATGGGCTCTTCGTTGCCACATGCGGACTTTCTCAAGTTGGAGTGCCTGAGGGTGTCTCTGTAGTTGCAGCACAAGGGCTTCTTGTTGCAGGCATGGGTTCACTAGTTGTGACATGGGTACTTAGTTGCCCTGTGGTATGTAGGACCTTAGTTCCCTACCGGGGATGAAACCCAAGTTGCCTGCATTGGAAGGCAGATTCTTAACCACTGGGCAACCAGGGAAATTTTAAAAAGAATACATAACATTTGAGCAAAATTAGGTCTATTGTAATTAAGTTCCTTGTTTGTCCTAAAGAGGGAAATACTCATTTATCTTATTCGAAAGTATGAATGAGAAAACTGATTTGATGATTAAAAATTATTGTTAGCTCAAATTTCCTTAGTACTTTCATATGAAATTCCCCAAAAGTAAAGACTCACAGTTTTGTTTTTGGCCAATTAATACATTTTTAAAAGATATGGTAAATAACCTAATGCTTAAAATGGTGCTAGTCTGATTTGGATTCTCAGAGTCTCCCAGGAAAAGAAATGGTTTATGTTTTTTTTTTATCTTTACAGTAAGCACATCTTTGAACTTGACAAGACTTTGACATTTACCACATGCTTAGAATGTAAACTGTACTAAGAGAACATATAATAAAAGTTAATAAGCAAACATAAGTTGAGACATTGATAGTTACATTTTTATGGATTATTGGATATTATTCTGTTGATAATTTCAAGGCTTTTAAACTTTTAACCATTGTACTGTAATATGCTTTTTTGAGGGAGGCAGTATAATATAGAGTTAAGAGTGGGGCTTCAGGACTAGACTGCCTTGGTTGGAACCTCAGCTCCTCTGTTTGCTGCTTATATGACCTTGGACTGGTCTCTTACCTTTTGTGCCTCAGTTTCTTCAACTTTCTAAAATAGCAACAATAATGGTAGGATTGTCAATGAATTAATACATGTAACACCATAAGAGCAGTGCCTGGCAGGTAGTAAATACACAATGAAGTTTAGTTATTATTATTGTCTTTCAGTTCAGTTCAGTTAGTTATTCAGTTGTGTGTGACTCTTTGAGACCCCATGGACTGCAGCACACCAGGCCTCCGTGTCCATCACCAACTCCCGCAGTTTACTCAAACTCATGTCCATTGAGTCAGTGATGCCATTCAACCATCTCTTCCTCTGTCGTCCCCTTCTCTTCCTGCCCCCAATCCCTCCCAGCATCAAAGTCAACTCTTTGCATGAGGTGGCCAAAGTACTGGAGTTTCAGCTTTAGCATCATTCCTTCCAATGAATATTCAGGGCTGATTTCCTTTAGGATAGACTGGTTGGATCTCCTTGCAGTCCAAGGGACTCTCAAGAGTCTTCTCCAACACCACAGTTCAAAAGCATCAATTCTTTGGCANATGTATGACCTAAATAAAATCCCTTATGATTATACAGTGGAAGTGAGAAATAGATTTAAGGGGCTAGATAGATAGAGTGCCTGATAAACTATGGATGGAGGTTTGTGACATTGTATAGGAGACAAGGATCAAGATCATCCCCAAGAAAAAGTAATTCAAAAAAGGCAAAGTGGAGAAAAGAAGAGAAGCTAAAGGCAAAGGAGAAAAGGAAAGATATACCGATTTCATTGCAGAATTCCAAAGAATAGAAAGGAGAGATAAGAAAGCCTTCTTCAGTGATCAGTGCAAAGAAAGAGAGGAAAGCAATAGAATGGGGAAGACTAGAGGTCTCATCAGGAAAATTAGAGATACCAAGGGAACATTTCATGCAAAGATGGGCACAATAAAGGACAGAAATGATATGGACCTAACAGAAGCAGAAGATATTAAGAAGAGGTGGCAAGAATACACAGAAGGACTATACAGAAAAGATCTTAATGACCCAGATAATCATGATGGTATGACCACTCACCTAGATCCAGACATCCTGGAATGTGAAGTCAAGTGGGCCTTAGGAAGCATCACAAAGAACAAAGCTAGTGGAGGTGATGGCATTCCAGTTGACTGTTTTAAGTCCTAAAATATNTAATGACCCAGATAATCATGATGGTATGACCACTCACCTAGATCCAGACATCCTGGAATGTGAAGTCAAGTGGGCCTTAGGAAGCATCACAAAGAACAAAGCTAGTGGAGGTGATGGCATTCCAGTTGACTGTTTTAAGTCCTAAAATATGATGTTGTGAAAGTGCTGCACTCAATATGTCCTCAAAGTTGAAAAATACATCCTTATAGTATTATACGGAGTATTTTGATTGCTCTAAAAATTCTCTGTGCTCTGCCATTGTATCCCTCTCCTCAACCCATGGATCATGAGTTCCAATCCCACAACTTCATGACAAATAGAAAGGGAAAAAGTGGAAGCAAAACAGATTTTATTTTCTTGGGCTCCAAATCACTGCAGATGGTGACTGCAACCATGAAATTAAAAGACCTTTGTTCCTTGGAAGGAAAGCTATTATAAACCTAGAAAGTGTATTAAAAAGTAGAGACATCACTTTGCCAACAAAGGTCCATCTAGTCAAAGCTCTAGTTTTTCCATTAGTCATGTATGGATGTGAGAGTTGGACTATAAAGAAGCCTGAGCACTGAAGAGTTGATGCTTTGAATTGTGGTGCTGGAGAATATTCTTGAGATTCCCTTAGGCTGAAAACTGATCAAACTAGTCAATCCTGAAGGAAATCAACCCTGAATATTCATTGGAAGGACTGAGGCTGAAACTGAAATTCTAATATTCTGTTCACCNGCTTTGAATTGTGGTGCTGGAGAATATTCTTGAGATTCCCTTAGGCTGAAAACTGATCAAACTAGTCAATCCTGAAGGAAATCAACCCTGAATATTCATTGGAAGGACTGAGGCTGAAACTGAAATTCTAATATTCTGTTCACCTGATGCAAAGAATCAACTCACTAGAAAAGACCCTGATGCTGGAAAAGATTGAGGGCAGGAAGAGAAGGGGACCACAAAGGATGAGATGGTTGGATAGCATCACTGGCTCAATGGTCATGGGTTTGAGCAAACTCTGGAGATAGTGAAGGACAGTGAAGCCTGGTGCACTGCAGTCCATGGGGTTGCAAAGAGTTGGACACAACTTAAGAGACTGAACAACAACATCAACCCCAGAAACCAATCATCTGTAATGTGTCCACAATTTTTCCTTTCCCAGAATATCATGTACCTGGAACCATACAGTATGTAGCCTTTTCAGACTGATTTCTTTAACTTAGTGATAATCATTTGTTTCCTCCATGTCTTTTCACAGCTTGCTACCTCATTTCTTATTAGTGTTAAATAATATTTCATTGTTTCAATGTACAGTTTGTTTATCCATTCACCTATTGAAGATAGGCTCGGTTGCCTCCAAGTGTTAGATATTATGAATAAAGATGTTATAAGCATCCAAATGCAGGTTTTTCTGTTGACATGCATTTTCTCAAGTCCTTTAAGTAAATATCAAGAAGTGAAGTTACTGGATTGTACTGGTAAGAGTATGTTTAGTTTTGTTAGAAACTACAAAACTGTATTCCAAAACAGCTATACCATTTTTCATTTCCACTAGCAATGAAAGCCCCTGGAGAAGGAAATGGCAACCCACTCCAGTTTCTTGCCTGGAGAATCCCATGAACAAAGGCGCCTAGCAGGCTACAGTCCATGGGTTTGCAAGAGTAGGACACAACTTAGCAACTAAACCACCAAAAAACAATGAAAGAGAGTTCCTATTGGTCCACAGCTTTGTCAGCTTTTGAAGATGTCAGTGTTCTGGGTTTTGGCCATTTCAAACAGGTGTGTAGTAGACAATTTTTAAAATAAATAATAAAATCTAATTTCATACTTTCAAACCAAAAAACAAACAAACATGTTTTTAATTGTAGCTACCCATAGTGTATTTCCCTGTAAACTAATAATCATGTTAGTTCTGATTTATGAACTGGTTTAGTCATTTTAGGTTACAGAAATCTATCATTTATGATCATCCTTTCTTCCTACATGAAATTCTTATTTTCCCTGAAAAGATTTCAGAAGAGGAAAAATATGTATTATATTTTCCTCCATACAACAAATGGGTAATTGTTGATTGTAAAGAGTAAAATCAATACTGTATCTGAAGACATCAAAAATTATAGAAGCTTATTAAAGTATTTGATTCCTGAATAGAATTACAATTTTATAATTACCACTAGCCAATGCTTTATCTTATTTGTACAGAAAGTCTGCATATTATTTCCAATAAGCCTCTGTTAAAATAGTTTTCTTTTAAATTCCTCTGACTAAGATAAATCCTGAAATAGTATTTTAGCACATAATATAGAACATAGGTCATGAAACACCGATATAGTTTCTTCCCCTGTGTAGAAACCAAATAATGTTGTAGGACTGGAATGATGAGCCAAACCTTCAATATACACTGAAAGTGGAAGNGTCTTCTCCAACACCACACTTCAAAACCATCAATTCTTCAGCACTCAGCTTTCTTCACAGTCCAACTCTCACATCCATACATGACCACTGGAAAAACCATAGCCTTGACTAGATGGACCTTTGTTGGCAAAGTAATGTCTCTGCTTTTGAATATGCCATCTAGGTTGGTCATAACTCTCAGCAACCACTAAATTGTATATTATAGATTTACTGTAAAGTTGTAAATTATATTATTTCATTTACATAAGATTGTAAGTTATAGTTCAGTGTGTGACACTTAGTTGCCAAGCAGTGTCTGACTTTTTGCAAACCCATGGACTGTAGCCCACCAGGTTCCTCTGTCCATAGGATTTTCTGGGCAAGAATACTAGAGTGTAAGTTTTCATGTTACTCTCTCCATACATCTCACTCTCTTCTCCCCTCTCTCCATGTCCATAAGACTATTCTCTATGTGTGTTTTTCCATTGCTGTCCTGCAAATAAATTTCTCAGGAAACTCAGACAAGGGCTGTGTATCAATCTAGAGGGCTGGGATGGGGAGGGAGGTTCAAAAAGGAGGGTATATATGTACACCTATGGCTGATTCGTGTTGAGGTTTGACAGAAAACAACAAGAATTCTGTAAAGCAATTATCCTTCATTAAAAAAAAAAAGAATACTAGAGTGGGTTGGCATTTGCTTCTCCAGGGGATCTTTCTGATCCAGGGATCGAACCTGTGTCTCTGTGTCTCCTCAGGTGGCAGGCAGATTCTTTACCACTGAGCCACCTGGGAAGGCCTAAATGATAGTTTTACTGTACTAAAAATTTAGTTAACTAGAGGAATAGCATACCTGTCAGTATCTGAATGAGATACTTAATTTCTAAATTGTGCCACAGAAAATGGAATACTCAGATTGGGAGGTCACAGTAACCTACAGCCTACCTATAATATGCTAACCATAGCATTTCAAAAGTCATGACAGCTAGCAAATCAAATCACCCTGATATACTCATTCTAGTTTTCTACTTCACCAAGAAAACTCAGAGCAGTCTGCTTTGTTCAGTTAATGAGCTACAGACTTTGGCCACCTCATGCGAAGAGTTGACTCATTGGAAAAGACTCTGATGCTGGGAGAGATTGGGGGCAGGAAGAGAAGAGGACGACCGAGGATCATGGACTCGATGGACGTGAGTCTGAATGAACTCCGAGAGATGGTAATGAACAGGGAGGCCTGGCGTGCTGCGATTCATGGGGTCGCAAAGAGTCGGACACGACTGAGCGACTGAACTGAACTGAAATGAGACTTTGGGACATCACATTTTCTAGATTTTCTCTGCCAAATGGTGAACCTTACTTATGCTGAATGATTTCTGAAATACAAAATGTAGGCAACAGAAAAGGCTTTATGCATGTCTAACCTACTTTACAGAATAGCTGCTTTCTCATAAAGTTGTATATAAATTGAATTTTTATAAAAAAACATCAGCACTCTAATGAATAGATGTTACTTGTGATTGTTGTACATCTAGTGTTTACATAGACCCTGTGAGATATGCATAGAAGCATAAAATATACACTGAATGTCTAGTTAAGAAATAAGTCTAATACTAAACAGTTGCATAGAAATTAGGTACTAAAACTATGATGCTGATTCTGACAATATTCAGAATTCAATAAGAAAGTGGATATGAGGTTTTTTTAAAATTTTAATTGGAGGCTAATTACTTTACAATATTGTGGTGGTTTTTGCCGTACATTCACATTAATCAGCCATGGGTGTACATGTGTTCCCCATCCTGACACTCCTTGTTACCTCCTTTTGCATCCCATCCCTCAGGGGCATCCCAGTGCACCAGCCCTGATCACCCTGTTTCATGAATCAAACCTGGACTGGCGATCTGTTTCACATATGAGAATATACATGTTTCAGTGCTATTCTCTCAAATCATCACACCCTTGCCTTCTCCCACAGAGTCCAAAAGTCTGTTCTTTACATCTGTGTCTCTTTTGCTGCCTCACATATAGGGTCATTGTTACCATCTGTTTGAATTCCATATATATGTGTTAATATACTGTATTGGTGTTTTTCTTTCTGACTTACTTCACTCTGTATAATAGGCTCCAGTTTCATCCACCTCATTAGAACTGATTCAAATACATTCTTTTTAATGGCTGAGTAATATTCTACCACAGCTTTCTTACCCATTCGTCTGCCAGTGGAGATCTAGGTTGCTTCCGTGTCCTGGCTATTGTAAACTGTGCTGTGATGAACATTGGGGTACACGTGTCTCTTTCAGTTCTGGTTTCCTCGGTGTGTATGCCCAGTAATGGGATTGGTGGGTCATATGACAGTTCTATTTCCAGTTTTCCTAAGGAATCTCCACACTGTTCTCCATAGTGGCTGTACTAGTTTGCATTCCCACCAACAGTGTAAGAGGGTTCCCTTTTCTCCACACCCTCCCCAGCATTTATTGCTTGTAGACTTTTGGATAGCAGCCATTCCGACTGGCGTGAGATGGTACCTCATTGTGGTTTTGATTTGCATTTCTCTGATGATGAGTGATTTTGAGCATCTTTTCAGGTGTTTGTTAGCCATCTGTATGTCTTCTTTGGAGAAATGTCTCTTTAGTTCTTTGGCTCATTTTTTGACTGGGTGTTTTACTTTTCTTCATTTGAGCTGCAGGAGTTGGTTGTATATTTTTGAGATTAATTCTTGGTTGGTTGCTTCATTTGCTATTATATTCTCCCATTGTGAAGGCTGTCTTTTCACCTTGCTTAGAGTTTCCTTCATTGTGCAACAGCTTTTAAGTTTAATTAGGTCCCATTTGTTTATTTTTGCTTTTATTTCCATTGCTCTTAGAGGTGGGTCATAGAGGATCCTGCTATGATTGATGTCAGAGAGTGTTTTGCCTATGTTCTCCTCTAGGACTTTTAGTTTCTAGTCTTGCATTTAGATTTTCAATCCATTTTGAGTTTGTTTTAGTGTATGGTGTTAGAAAGTGTTCTAGTTTCATTCTTTTACAAGTGGTTGCCCAATTTTCCCAGCACCACTTATTAAAGAGATTGTCTTTTCTTCGTTGTATATTCTTGCCTCCTTTGTCAAAGATAAGGTGTCCATAGGTGTGTCAATTTATCTCTGGGATTTCTATTTTGTTCCATTGATCTATATTTCTGTCTTTGTGCCAGTAGCATACTGTCTTGGTGACTGTATTTTTGTAGTAGAGCCTGAAGTCCAGTTCATTCTTCTTTTCCAAGATTGCTTTGACTATTCGAGGTTTTTTGTATTTCCATACAAATTGTGAAGTTATTTGTTCTAGTTCTCTGAAAAATACCTTTGGTAGCTTGATAGGGATTGCATTGAATCTATAGATTGCTTTGGGTAATATACTCATTTTCACGATATTGATTCTTCTGATCCATGAACATGGTATATTTCTCCATCTATTTGTGTCATCTTTGATTTCTTTCCTCAGTGTTTTATAGTTTTCTATATATAGGTCTTTTGTTTCTTTAGGTAGATATATCCTAAGTATTTTATTCTTTTCATTGCAATGGTGAATGGAATAGTTTCCTTAATTTCTCTTTCTATTTTCTCATTATTAGTATATAGGAATGCAAGTTGTTTCTGTGTGTTAATTTTATATCCTGCAAGTTTACTATATTCATTGATTAGTTCTAGTAATTTTCTGGTGGAGTCTTTAGGGTTTTCTATGTAGAGGACCATGTCATCTGCAAACAGTGAGAGTTTTACTTCTTCTTTTCCAATCTGGATTCCTTTTATTTCTTTTTCATCTCTGATTGCTGTGGCTAAAACTTCCAAAACTATGTTGAATAGTAATGGTGAGAGTGGGCACCCTTGTCTTGTTCCTGACTTTAGGGGAAATGCTTTCAGTTTTTCACCATTGAGGATAATGTTTGCTATGCGTTTATCATATATGGCTTTTATTACGGGATATGAATTTTTGACAGTGTTTTTCATGAAAGAGGTAGTATTTCAGTTCATTTGCTCACTCAGTTATTTTGAATAGCTACCATGTACAGGGTGCTAGGATATAATAGTGATCACAACAGATATGATCCCATTTTTGTGGAGTTTACAGATGAGTGAGGTGATAGGATTTAAACATGTAGAAGGTGAGAGGACAGTCTAGACAGAATCGTAGACATGGCAAGCATGGACTATATGGCCATGAGGGCAGTTGCCTGAGTGTAATAGAGATTTTATTTCTGGGAGGAGTACTGAAT
This sequence comes from Neotragus pygmaeus, assembly GCA_006410875.1. Lineage (NCBI taxonomy): Eukaryota > Metazoa > Chordata > Mammalia > Artiodactyla > Bovidae > Neotragus > Neotragus pygmaeus. The sequence goes on from SJYV01053822.1 coordinate 16,348, forward strand.
GTGATAGATGTGGGCTGTATTTTGTAACTCTCTGAATAACTATTTAAGTCTATGAGAAGTGGTGTGGAAACAGTCTTGTGGGACTGAGGCCTTAACCTGTGATATCTGTCTCCATCTCCATGGGGATAGTGTTAGAATTTAGTTAAATTATAGGCCACCTAGCTGGTGTTGCAGAGAATTGCTTTGTGGGGAAAAATCTCCACGTGTCTGTTGTCAGAAGTGTTGTGAGTGTGGTATTTGTTTATTTATGTGGCTGCACTGGGCCTTAGTTGTGGCCTGTAGGACCTTTTAGTTGCGGCATGTGGGTTGTAGTTTCCTGACCAGTGATCAAACTCAGGCCCTCTGCATTGGGAGCATGAAGTCTCCGCCACTGGACCACCAGGGAAGTCCCTACATTCAATTTTCTTTTACATTCCTATCAGAATGAATCTTTGCATGATCATTAGTTTTCTGTTGCAGTTTTGTGGATAAGAATGCATTAATGTCAGTATTCTACAACCTATGGAGTATATTCTAGAAGACTTTAATCAATGAAATTGATTGATATGAATGGCTCATTTAAGTGATAAAAAATAAAGTATCAGTGATACCACATTTAGAAGACAACATTTTTTTGTGACTCTGTAAGCATTGATTTGATTCATGTTATAAAAATAATACACCACTATTTATAATATTCTATTTATTCCCAAGAGGGAGCTAATAGTATGGAAACTGGGACCCATTATACATTTTTTACTGGTTTGTGTGTTTTAAAGGATCTTTTGTCTACATGTTTCTAAATCAAAAGCCTGCTCCTGGCGTTTTTGGTAAACCATAAAATGCTACTTAATTCTCAGTGCTTATTTGCTTTGCTGATTTATTTGTGGGAGTTTTTTCATATGTTAGATGCTGGAATCTTGGGAGACATCAGGTGGATTTATCAAGCCCCAATCTTAGCAGCTATTTGGGTAAGTTTAAAAGCCAGTATAGTTTAGAAGGGCTCAGATAGTAAAGACTCTGCCTGCAGGGCAGGAGACCCTGGTTTGTTCTTCCCTGAATCAGAAAGATCTCCTGGAGAAGGGAATGGCAACCCACTCCAGTGTTCTTGCCTGGTGAATTCCATGGGGTAGCAAAGAGTCGGACACAACTGACTAACACACGCACACACATAGTTTTTTAAAAAAGAAAAAAGATGCATAATTCAACCGTTGCTGAAACCCAGAGAAAGTTTGTTACTTGGTTCTACAAAGGTTTAGGAAACCCTCACATTATAGAAATTGCTGTTGGGAGAGTCTGTGTTGGGGATCAGATCCTTTTTCATGGCTGACACTGAGATACATGAAGAAAGCACATACCCTCCCTTTAATCAGCTAGCATGCAGGAACACTCCTGTAAATTTCAAAATATTTAGAAATATTTATAGGCTCAAGCAGTTGGGAGATCCTAAAACTCTTTCTCCTTTTCAGCTGTTATTTTATAACATTCTGATCACTTGGTAGTAGGTCAGGAGGAGGAGGCAAAGATGAAATAAATAGGAGACCTGAGGAATTTTACTGAGAGAGAAAAATGATAGTATAGCTTATTATATAGTTTATTATAAAGCATTGCCTAAAGCTTTTATTTCAAATAGTTTCCCCAAGGGATTAAGAGGATCCATATTGAATCAGACACTCCCTGGTGGTCTAGTGATTAGGATTTGGTGCTGTCACTGCCACAGCCTGGGTTCAATTCCCTTTCTGTCCTGCATTCATAGCTATACCTTTTTCAAAAAAAGGTTTTGTCAGAATTAGTTGTGTGTGTTTGTGTACATGAACCCTTCATCAGAAGTAGCAAAAAAGGGCAGATAAGGCAAGAGAAGAAGTGCTTTAATAATTTATTTCAAAGACCTAACAGAATATACTAAGCCATAATTTAGAATTTAGATTTCTTAAAAAAAATTAATTATTAATCTTTTTATTTTTGACTATGCTGAGTCTTCATTGCTGCATGCATACTTTCTCTAGTTGTGGCTAATGGGGGCTACTGTTTGCTGTGGTGCACAAACTTCTCATTGCAGTGGCTTCTCTGGTTGCAGAGCATGGGCCCACAGATTTTTAAGAATTAAGACGGTAAACCTCCTTTAATTATTTTTATTTATTTAAATTTTTGGCTTCACTGGGTTTTCATTGCTGTAAGTGGACTTTATCCAGTTTCAGTGCTCAGGCTTCTCATTGTGGTGGCTTCTCTTGTTGCAAAGCATGGGCCCTAGAGTGCTCAGGCATCAGTAGTTGCAGCACATGGGCTCATCAGTTGTGGCACACAGGCTTAGTTGCCCTGCAGCATGTGGAATATTCCCGGAGCAGGAATCAAACACATGTCGCCTGCATTGGCAGGCAGACTCCCAACCATTGGACCACCAGGGAAGTTCCTAAACCCTCTTTAAATTAGTTAACTAACTGAAGGGAAACATCAACCTTGTGAAAACTGATTGTTTAAAATGGGGAAAAAGTCTCCTTTGTAGTAAAGCACATTTTTTGCTCTACTAGAGCAGCTTTTATTTTATTTTACTTTTTGAACATAAAGCACTCAATTTATTATTATTTACCATTAAAATTTTTTTTATGTTGGAGTAGAGTTGATTAGCAATCTTGTATTAGTTTCAGGTGTACAGCAAAGGGATTCAGTTATACATATATATGTATCTATTCTTTTTCAAATACTTTTTCCATTTAGGTTATTACAGAGTATTGACCAGAGTTCCCAGTGCTATATTGTAGGTAGGTAGGTCCTTGTTAGTTATCTTATTTATTTTTTAAATTAACTAATTTTTTGGGCCATACCATGTGGCATGTGGGATCTTAGTTCCCTGACCAGGGATTGATCCCACGTTCCCTGCTTTGGAAGTACAGGCTTAACCGCTGGCCCACCAATGAAATCTTTGATTATCCGTTTTGAATATAACAGTGTGTACATGTCAATCCCAAACTCCTAAGCTACTACCTCCCCTTACCCCTGCCAGCTTCTACCAATAACCATAAGTGCCTTCTCTAAGTCTGTGAGTCTTGAACTTCTCTGGTGGTCTAGAGGTCAAGATTCCATACTTCTAGTGCAGGGGGCATGCATTTGATTCCTGGTTGGTGAAGTTCTGTATGCCATGCAGCGTGGCCAGAAAAACTCTGTGAGTCTGCTTCTGTTTTGTAAGTAAGCTTGTTTGTATCATGTTTTTTAAATTTCTTACACAAAAGTTTATTCTTTTTAAAAAATACTTATTTATTTGGCTGCATCAGATCTTAGTTGTGGCATGTGGGATCTAGTTCCCTGACCAGGGATTGAACCTGGGCTCCCTGCATTGGGAGCGTGGAGTTTTAGCCCCTGGACCACAAGGGAAGTCCCAAAAGTTTATTCTTAAATGTACAGTGGATTCCAAGACAACAATACATTCTAGCTATAGGTGGCAACAGATGTTATGATAGGGGATTCAGATATTTAAATAGGACTAAAACTAAGGATCATCATCATTGCCTCAGGCACAAGGAACAGCTTACTTGCTGCCAGATTTCTTAATTGTACTTGTGGCCAGGAGACTTTTCCCCACAGCCTTGGCTTTTAGCCTCAAGTTTCTTCTGCTCCTCCTTCTGTTTCTGCTTGAATACCTTATCTTCTTCGTCCATCTCCTTGGCTTGAGTCTTTGGCTGATTCAGGGGCTTCTTGCCACCTTTGCTGCCCAATATGGCGCCTGCCAGCCCTTCCCCCAGACTCTGCCACTGGAAACAAACTTGTTTGTGTCATTTTTTAAAAACAGTGTGCATGTAAGTGATACCATATACTGTTTGTCTTTCTCTGTCCAACTTCACTTAGTGTGATAATCTCCAGATTTATCCATGTTGTTGCACATGGCATTATTTCGTTGTTTTTAATGGCTGAGTAATATTCCATTGTATATATGTACCACATCTTCTTTATCCTTTCTTCTGTCAGTGGACATTTAGGTTGTTTCTATGTCTTGGCTATTGTAAACACTGCTGCAATAAAAATTGGGGATCTTTAATCCATTTTGAGTTATCTTTGTGTATGGTGTTAAGAAGTATTCTAATTTCATTCTTTTATATGTTGTTGTCCAGTTCTCCTAGCACCACTTACTGAAGAGAGTCTTTTTTCCCATTGTATATTCTCGCCTCCTTTTTCAAAGATAGGGTGCCCATAGGTGTGTGGGCTTATCTCTGGGCTTTCTATCTTGTTTTATTGGAGAAGTGAGTTATTTTATCTCACAGGACACATGAGATGCTTAGAATTTGGAGGTAAGTGGTTTTTTCTAAAAGGTAAGGAGGTGATCCAGGGCTGAAAATAAGGGAAATGTTTTAAAAACTGACAGAATGGGATTGGACCCCTTAGGTCTCTTCCCTTTCATGCTACAGTAAGGTGATCCATCCACCTGCACCCCCCCACCCCCGCTTCCACTCACCTCGAGTGGTAGGAGACCCAGAGGAGAGTCTCTGACCTAAATGAACCTGACAGGCTTTGAGGTCTTGGACAGTGGGCAGAGTGAAGGGCACTGAAACAAGGGGCTGAGAACAGGGAGATTGCGTGGAAGTCTTCAGACCGAGTGGTTAGCCTCTTCCCCTCACCTTGCTTTAAATTTAGTGTCCTGGTATATGCTTCCCAGGCAGGAGATTGGAGAATTAGTCTTCTGAAAAACAAATGACCCTATAGAAAAGAATACCAGACACTAACATGTCAGTGTTTTACAATGAAAAACAAACTGCTAGCTGCTAAAAGGATGGGCTCTAGAACTAGACTGTTTGAGTTTAAATTCAGGCTTAGCTACTTATTAGCTGTGTGACCTTGCAAAAGTTTACTTAACCTATTTGTGCTTCTGTGTTCTCATTTGTAAGATGGAAGTAATTGTACTGTTTACCTCAAGGTTATTGTAAGGGTTCAGTGAGTTGACACATGCTAAGTACTACTCATAGTAACCACTCAATAAGTGTTAGCTGAGGAAAGAGGTGGTATTCAGGGACTTCCCTAGCTGCCAAAGGCAGTTCCAGAATTTAAATGGTATTCCACAGTGACCAGCAGACTTTTTTCCTTAGTGTGGAAGCTGAGGCTTTGACATCATGGTAGGTAACTTACCCCAGTCCCTGTCCATCATCCCCAACACTTTCTTTTAGGAACCCTTTTGAGCTATGACTCAGAGCTCAGCAATGAGCAATGAGCTCTTCTTATTCATTTACTGTATAAATGTTTATTGGGTGCCTGCTTTATGCCAAGGACTTTTCAATCTGCTGGAATGATAGCCGTGAAGTGGGTCGATAACAATACTAGCATTTACTGAGTACTTACTGTGTGCTAGGTTTTGCTAAGTGCTTTATATAAACTCACTTAATTCTCATAACAACTCTATGAAACAGTTGCCATTAACATTCTTGTCTTACAGATAAGGAAACTGAGGCGCAGAGCTTCAGTGGCATGCTCGAGGTCACACAGCTAGAAAGCAGTAGAGACAGGAATCATATCCAGTCCCTCTGGCTCTTAACTGTCTTTTAACTTTATGCCTCCCTGCTTTCATGGAGCTTACATTTTAGAAGAAGACAAACAGTAAATAAGTAAATAGAGAAAGTAAATATCAAATGGCAATAAATGGTAAGAAAAAATATAAAACAAGAAGATTGTGATCTAGCGGGATTGGCGGAGGGTAACTTTCAGTGAAGTGGTTTATGTTTATGAGCACCAGATGAGATAAGGGACAGTTCTCTAAGAATTGATTGCTTAGTGTATGGCTGTCTACAGATTTACAAANTGGTAAGAAAAAATATAAAACAAGAAGATTGTGATCTAGCGGGATTGGCGGAGGGTAACTTTCAGTGAAGTGGTTTATGTTTATGAGCACCAGATGAGATAAGGGACAGTTCTCTAAGAATTGATTGCTTAGTGTATGGCTGTCTACAGATTTACAAAATGTCCTTCCTGTGATTTAATTCCTAGTGCTACCTCAAATTCAGTTCAGTTCAGTCAGTCATGTCTGACTCTTTGCGACCCCATGGACTGCAGCACGACAGGCTTCGCTGTCTATCACCAACTACTGGAGCTTGCTAAAACTCGTGTCCATCGAGTCGGTGATGCCATCCAACCATCTCATCCTCTGTTGTCCACTTCTCCTCCTGCCTTCAGTCTTTCCCAGCATTAGGGTCTTTTCTAAGGAGTTAGTTCTTTGCATCAGGTGGCCAAAGTATTGGACCTTCAACTTCAGCATCAGTCCTTCCAATGCATATTCAGGATTGATTTCCTTTAGGATTGACTGGTTTGATCTCCTTGCAGTCCAAGGGACTCTCAGTAGTCTTCTCCAACAACACAGTTCAAAAGCATCAATTCTTAGACACTCAGCTTTCTTTATGATCCAACTCTCACATCCATACATGACTACTGGAAAAACCATAGCCTTGACTAGATGGACCTTTGTTGACAAGGTAATGTCTCTGCTTTTTAATATGCTGTCTAGGTTGGTCATAGCTTTTCTTCAAAGGAGCAAGCATCTTTTAATTTCATGGNAGGGAGGCCTGGCGTGCTGCGATTCATGGGGTCACAAAGAGTCGGACATGACTGAGCGACTGAACTGAGCTGAACCTCTTTTAACAATATCTTCCTACACATTTCTTATTAAGTGTATTACTGAGTATTTAAAATATTTTCTTCAGGTAAATGTAGAGTGCTATATGAATGGATCTTTTCATTCTACTTTCTAGTTGATTATTCTGCTACCCATTCCAGTATTCTTGGCTTCCCTTGTGGCTCACCTGGTAAAGAATCTGCGTGCTATGCGGGAGACCTGAGTTCGATCCCTGGCTTGGGAAGATCCCCTGGAGAAGGGAAAGACTACCCACTCCAATATTTTGGCTTAGAGAATTCCATCGACTGTATAGTCCTTGGGGTCATAACGAGTCAGATAAAACTGAGTGACTTTCACTTTCACTTTCATTGTCAGTGTATAAGCAATTGATTTTGATATATTTAATTGTCAGTCCTACTATACTCACTAATACCTGTCTGTAGTAACTAAACCTTAATAAACTCTGTAGTTAGAGTTACATTTCAGGAAATCAAGTGTATCATCTAATACACATAAATTTTCTGTAAAATGTATGCATTTTGATGAACATATCTGCTTATTTTAGTTGCTTTTTTCATTAGATCAAAATAACAACTNCTTAATAAACTCTGTAGTTAGAGTTACATTTCAGGAAATCAAGTGTATCATCTAATACACATAAATTTTCTGTAAAATGTATGCATTTTGATGAACATATCTGCTTATTTTAGTTGCTTTTTTCATTAGATCAAAATAACAACTGTATGATACAGGTTAAGTAGCTATCATTCACATATTATTTCGGGCTATGTTTGTCTATGTATAGTCTTTGTGTTATTGTGTTAGAATCTTCAGAGGTGTTTGTTAAAATGTAAAGATTGTTTGAAATCATTTCTCTCCTAATGAATAAGATCTTTGGGTGGAGAGCTTTGAAATCCAGAATTTAAAAATTCTCCCCTAGATAATTAAGTACCTTGAAGTCTGGGAATCTTTGGAGCAAAGACTGCGACTGTGAGAGCAATTAAATGACTTCCCCCAGATTTGCATAGATAATTTATTCTTGACCCCATGTTTCCTGACTCCACCTTTAGTGCTCACCACATATCTGTCTGCTCTGTGTGATTCCTAAAATAATAATAAAGTGTTCATTTGTATCCTTAGAATGTAATTCAGGAATAAGTTATTTTAACTTGTTNCATAGATAATTTATTCTTGACCCCATGTTTCCTGACTCCACCTTTAGTGCTCACCACATATCTGTCTGCTCTGTGTGATTCCTAAAATAATAATAAAGTGTTCATTTGTATCCTTAGAATGTAATTCAGGAATAAGTTATTTTAACTTGTTTCCAGTTGCGTTAAAAGTTCTGTTGACTGGACATGAGAACTACCATCATGTACTAAATAATTTAAATATAAAATATCTTTATATTAGGTACTTTAAAAGTTACGAGCATAAATTACTGTATTCCTTTGCTTATAGTATATTGCACAAAAAATTTTTTTCTCTGGGAACAATGTCAAGTATAAGTTTCAGAATAGAAATGATGTGACAGGGTAGAGATCCAGGTCTTTCAGCATTTTGAGTAGAGAGAATGTTCAGCAAAGTGTTTTATCAGTTTTATTGATACCATTTTTAGGCAGGTTGAAATAATTAGTGTTTTAATTATCAAGACAGTATAACCTCTAAAATTACTTTGCCCAGGGCAGATTTATTGGTGTTATTTGTTGTTGTTGAGCCTAAAAAAGGAAAGATTCTCTCAAAATCAAACCACCATATTATTTCCTAATGTCAAAATTTTCATTTAACATGCAACCCTCTGTAACTGCTTATTCATAGAGTTTCATAAGTATAGTAAGTCCCCTATATATGAATGAGTTCCATTCTGAGAGTGTGTTTATAAGTCCATTTAAAAAATTATGTCCAATGAAGTTAGCCTAGGTACCCAACTAATGCACTTGGCTATATAATACTGTACTGTAGTAGGTTTATAGTACTTTTCACAGAAATAATATGTAAAAACAATAATAAGGAAAACATTTTAAATCTTACAGTAAGTACCTTGAAAAATACAGTAGTACAGTATGACAGGGTGGAGCCCGTGGTAAAGAACTCATCTCCCAGTGCAGGAGATGTAAGAGACGTGGGTTTGATCCCTGGTTTGGGAAGATCCCCTGGATGAGGGCATGGCAGTCCATTCCATTGTTCTTGCCTGGAGAATCCCACGGATAGAGGAGCCTGGCGGGCTGCAGTCCATGGGGTCTCACAGAGTCAGACACGACTGTGGTGACTTAGCATGCATGCACAATACAACACCTGGTATACAGGTGCTGGCATTGGGTGAACAAGAAGAGTTACTGGAGGAAGGAGAGGAGGTGGGAGATGATAGAGCTGAAGGACTGTCAACAATAGGAGTGCAAGCTGCAATTTCACTCACACCTATTGCAGATGACACAGTTTCTGGTTCCTTGCTGGATTCAATTCTATCTACCCTCTTGAAAAAATGATCCAGTAATGTCTGGGTAGTAGCTCTTTTTATCTTGTCATAGATGACATGGTTGCACTGGATTTGCATTCTGAATGGCTGCTGCAACCTTTGGGTCCTGTGCCTCAGAAACTAACATTGCCTCCTCAAATAAAGAAAATCTTGCCATTTCCTGCATTGTGAATCTATTTGTTTCTTCAGTACTTCTTCCTGTTGTCTCGCTTCATCCTTTCTCTCAGCCTCTGGTTTCATCAGGTCTTCATTAGTAAGCTTCTCATGTTGCATGACAAGGAGTTCAGTGAAGTCATCCTTTTGCTGCTCTAGTTCATGCTTGTACACAAAAGGACAACCACTTGTAGAGGATGCATGCATGTGACAATGTATGCCATACATGTAAACTAATGTGATCAGACATGTGAATGGAGGTTCATATCTTTGAACGTTTGCAACTTGAAGGTTAGTATGTAGGGGACTTAACTAATTTATATGTCTCTCATTTCTAATTTGATAGACTGTTGATATTACTAGGATTGAAGAAAACAATTCATTTTGCTTATGGAAAATTTTGCAAATTCCTTTGTCCCAAATCTATCCCTATAGTCAGATTATTAGGACATGCTGTATGTTTTCCATGCTCTTCCAAAGATTCTCAACCAGTGTGGTAACTAGTTTGTTCTTCTTTTTCTGAAAGTATGTAAAATTTCCTGATCACAGTTGGATTTTTCTAGTCTTTTAAAACTAATTGTAGTGAGATTTGTTGTTGCTGCTTACACTCTCTGTGACTGAAGAAACCTATTTCTCAGTTTTTCTTTTTTGCTTCTCTTGTTAATTTAAGGTTAAAGCATTATATTCTGTTCATTATTTTCAGGCCCAGCACTAAAAGAATCCCTTTTCCCACACTTCTCTATCAACTATCTTTTACTATTCTTTCCCTCACTTCCTTTATTTTATACAGTCTCCTTTTTCTTTGTCACCCTTAACGTTTTTTTGTTTTCAAAAACAGGAACTGTATGTGACCTGCTTCCCCTTGTGTTTGGAAAAACGCTATCTGCAGATGTCTAAAGCTCTAGAGAAAAATAGATATGTCTAGTTCAAGCAAAGAAAGTATGTTTAGCCAATTTTAGCTTTTTCTTTATTATTTTTTCTGAATACTAAAGTAATACATGCTTATTTTAATGAAATTATAAGTATATAAAGTAAACAAACAAACAAAACAGAAAGTCATCCCCACAAAGGGTAATCACTTTTAATGGTTTGTCTCTTTCTAAGACCTATTTCTATTTATGGATATGGTTCCATGTCAGTATATGTAGATTTAACGTATTCTCTGTAACTGCTATGTAGTCTTCTATAGTATGAATGCATCATAATCGATTTATTGATGTTTAGAGAATCTCCGAGTTTTAACTATTTTAAGTGTGCTTACCCTATGACTTTGAACATCTGTGTACATTTTTTGTAGATTATAGTCTTTTAAGTAAAATTGCTTGGCTAAGGGTTTACATACATGTGATAATCTTGATGGGCATTGCAAAACCGCCCTCCAAAAAAAAGCTATGGTTGTTGGGGTCCTTTAATGGACCGGGACCTGGTGGTCTGGAGTCAATGATAAGAAAGTGAAAGAGAGCCGGAGGGAGGGAGGGAGAGAGAGAGAAACAGAAAGGAAGAAAAGAAAGACAGACAGACACAGGGACGCAAACTCTGATGGAGCAAAGGTACTTAAAATTATTTTTCTGTGAGTATATATAGGCTGTGGTACAAGAAATTTCTTTCGACAATAATAAAGATCAGAAAACCAAATGTACAGCAACCGTTACCAAGGGAACAAGGAATTAATAATGGTCACAAGGTCAGGAGACAATCCATATCTCAAGAAAGGGGATTGAGACTAAGCAGTTTTGTCATAAAGAGAATGTTTACTAAAGGAGATTCAAGCCTGTCTCACACAATGACCACAGTTCCTGGGAGCAGCGTGCTGCTCCACTTGAAAAGAAACAAAGGACTTGTGAGAAACAGCATGTAGGAATCCTCCTGTTAAACACTCCCCAACAATAGTGATTTATACATTTTTTTTTTCTGATTGTGCTGTGCGGCATATGGGATCTTGATTCCCTGACCAGGGATGGAACCTTTGCCCCCTGCAGTGGAAGCATGGAGTTTTAATCACTGGACCACTAGGAAAGCCCCATAGTGTTTTATACTTGATTGAGAGGATGGTAAAATATTTTTCTCATTCTTGGTCATATTGAATAGATGCATTGGTCTTTTAAGTTTTTGCCACCATGATAAGCAAAATATATGATGTTACTGTTTTAGTTAATATCTAATTTGTATTTCCCAAATTTTATTTTTAGCTAGTTTAAACATCTTTTCATTGAATAACATTAATAAGTTAATAAGTAGTTTAATAACTACCCCATTTAATAACATTATTCATTTAATAACAACCCCATGGACTACACAGTCCATGGAATTCTCCAGGCCAGAATAGTAGAGTGGGTAGCCTTTCCCTTTTCCAGGGGATCTTCCCAAGCCAGGGATCGAACCCAGGTCTGCTGCATAGCAGGCAGATTCTTTACCAGCTGAGCCACAAGGGAAGCCCTTAATAATTACATTATATGTTAAATAAAGGATTGTAAGCATATACTATAATCACCCAGTAAGAAAAAATGTAGGTGTTAGAAGAAATCATGCAATTTTTATCCTCTCATTTCTTGCATATGGTGGGAAAGAAGTAATGAATGCATGAATTTTGTATGAATTGGTCATCTTTTCAGGTGCATATATAGAAATACCAACTGATAGATTTCAGAATATGTTGGGCTGATGGCTTGTCTCTTTCCTAGGCTGCACTCTCACTTGTTATCTCCCTGAATAGGCCACTGCTCAAGTCTGTCAGTGAGGGTGACTTAGCTTTGTGGATAGTTATGTCATTGCTGATGGTGGGCTAATTTTTTTTACTTTATAGATCTTTTTTAACATGATGACTGATTAGTTCACTTCTGTTTAACATCAACCTGCTATGAGACCTGTTTATTTACTTTATGCTTATAGGCCAAAGTCCCTATAGGCATATGCATTAAATTGAACAGAATTACACAATAAAATCACAGAGACAAAAGGCAGTAGAAGTGTAGTTTGCCATATAATCTCTGTAGGTTGACAGTGAAATGATAAATTGTGAGTCACTGGGATTTGTGGTCTTCATTGAAACTTCAAAAATTGGACAGATTCTTCTCTCTTCAGTGATTATATATATAACTGTGATATTATATAATTATATAATTAATATTATATAATTATATAATATTAATTGTCTAATAATATTAATATATCATCATGATAATATATATTATAACACTGCCTTCACCTGAGAGATTTTATTTGCTGACCTTTGTTAAGACCTGTCATTCTATATTGTTATATTTCTAAGGCTGCAAATTATATACATATATATTTTTTAAAAGGACAGATATAGATTTTTTTGAAGATTCATTTATTGATTTTTGGCTGTGCTAGGTCTTTGTTGCTGCATGGGGGCTTTCCCTAATTGTGGTGAATAGGCTTCTGGTTGCAGTGGCTGTTTGTGGAGCACGGGCTCCAGGGTGCGTGGGCTTTAGTAGTTGTGGCACGTGGGCTCAGTAGTTGTGGGACATGGGCATATGGGATCTTCTTGGACCAGAGATTGAACCCATGTCCCCTGCATTGGCAGGTGGATTCTTAACTACTGTACCACCAAGGAAGCCCAGAACAGATATAGATTTAATTCGGACTTTTACTGTCCATCAAGAGGTGTGATTTAAAATAAATTTATAGATATAATAAGGTGGACTGATGTTAGCAGTCTTTTTTCTTAAAGGTATATTGAGGTATAATACATGTACAGCATTGTATAAGTTTAAGGAAGACAGCATAAGGACTTGACTTACATATATTGCAAAATAATTATCACAATAAGTTTAATAATATACATCACCTAATATGGAGAAGGCAATGGCATCCCACTCCAGTACTCTTGCCTGGAAACTCCCATGGATGGAGGAGCCTGGTAGGCTGCAGTCCATGGGGTCGCCAAGAGTTGGACACGACTGAGCGACTTCACTTTCACTTTTCACTTTCATGCATTGGAGAAGGAAATGGCAACCCACTCCAGTGTTCTTGCCTGGAGAATCCCAGGGATGATGGAGCCCAATGGGCTGCCGTCTGTGGGGTCGCACAGAGTCGGACATGACTGAAGTGACTTAGCAGCAGCAGCATCACCTAATATAGATACTAAAAAAAAGAAAAAAAAATATTTTTTTCCTTGTGGTGAGAGCTTTCAGGATTTACTCTCTTCAGTTCAGTTCAGTTCAGTCGCTCAGTCGACTCTGCAACCCCATGAATCGCAGCACGCCAGGCCTCCCTGTCCATCACGAACTCCTGGAATTCACTCAGACTCACATCCATCGAGTCAGTGATGNCTGCCGTCTGTGGGGTCGCACAGAGTCGGACACGACTGAAGTGACTTAGCAGCAGCAGCAGCAGCAAGACTTGTGTTCAGACTATATAAAGAGTTCCTAACACTCAATAGCAAACAGACAAACACCCCAGTTTAAAAATTAGCAAAATATGCAAACACTTCTCAAAAGATAGAAAAATAACAAGTAAGCACATAATAAAACACCCAAACTCATGAGACATCAAAGAAATGCAAGTAAAACTCTTAATGAAACTAAAATGAAAGCTTAACGCGTACATTAGCATGCCTAAAATTAAAAAGACTGACAATGTCAAATGTTGGCAAAGAAGTACAGCAACTGGAATTCATATACATGGAATGTGGAAGAATAAAATGTTATTGCTACACTGGAAAACTGTTTGGTAGATGCTTGTAAGGTTAAGCATCTATGTCTCATAGGACCCAACAATTCCATCCCTAATTCTTTACCTAAGAGAAATGGACCATTCAAAAGCTTATACACAAATGTCCAGAGGAGCCTTATTCATAATAGCCCAAAACTGGAAATAACACAAACATCCATCAACAGATGCATGGCTAAATATACAGTATATTCATACTCAGCAATAAAAAGGAGAGAACTACTAATACAAACTACAGCATGGATGAATCTCAAAAATATGTTGAGTGAAAGAAGCTGGACACAAAAGAATACATACAGTAAGACAGTTCAGTTCAGTCGCTCAGTCATGTCCGACTCTTTGCTACCCCATGAATCGCAGCATGCCAGGCCTCCCTG
>SJYV01053823.1:0-14966 GCA_006410875.1 Neotragus pygmaeus
GTTGGTGATGGACAGGGAGGCCTGGCATGCTGCAGTCCACGGGGTCGCAAAGAGTCGGACATGACTGAGTGACTAAACTGAACTAAAAAAAAGCGTCAGTTCAAGTCTCAAGTTCAAGGACTTCAGCTCTCACTAAAATACGTCCTAACCTCTATCTCAACAAAGAGAGAGAAGGTATCAGCTCCAAGACTTAAGCGGGCATCAGGGTCTGGCCGGATGTAAAAACATTGTTTAACCGGGATTTGGTCTGTCTCTCTACTCTCTGTTCACCTGTCTGTCTATCATCATCTATTTTTTTTTTAAACCATTATTTTCCTTTTTTTTTGTAAATGATACTGGTTTTCCATTTAGGTCAAAGATTAATGAAATTTCCTCCTTAATAAAAATGTTTTTGATAAATAATATCCCAAGAGGCTTGCAGATATGGCTAAAAGTATGAATTTCACCTAAGTCTGCCTTCTAATGGAGTAGGTAACGCATTCTGTTTTGGTGTTAGCCAGGACGTATTCCAAACCCTTTGTATATGTACCAATTCACTGAGCTTTCTTTGCTACCCCTTGAGGTAGAGCTTTTTATTATCCATGTTTTTAAAGGAAAAACTGAAACATAAAAAGTGTAAGTCATTTGCCCGGAATTCATAACTAGGAATTCATATCTAGCTCTGAAATGGAGGGTCTGGGCCATAGGACGCAGGCTCATAAATGCCGTGCTCTCTTTCGATCCGGAGGCCTAGCAGTGCTCCTGAACGGAAGTGGCCTATGGTCACTGGCGGGAATGGTCACTCCAACAACCAGTGACTATGGATTTGAGTGGGAGACGCATTTGTTGAGCATTTTTATTTGACTAAGCATAAATGTGATAAATGAACAACACCAGGATGCTGTTCTTAAATGCTGCATTCTCCCAGATCACAGGGAGGGCTGAGCAAACAATGAGTATCTAAGAGAATGGCCCAGTGGAGCCTCAGGCGAGAGGGATGACTGGTGTCTTCATTAACCAAAGCAGCGTTGTCGAGGGAAGATCTTAGATGGAAATCCCACTTTTCAAAAGGGAAGTTGAGAAATAAGAACCAAAACCAAGGATAAGTGAAGATTCCACACAAAAAGGATTAGAGGATTGAGAGGTAAAAGATCAAAAAGAGTTAAACTGAAAAGACTCTCAGAACCTCTGGATGGACGGAATCTGTTACTGAGCTGGTGAGTTTCCAGACCTCTGTCATTAAACAGCTTCTAAGTGGGAATTAGTATCAGCAACTGAGGGGATCTTGAAAGTATGGGGGGAAAAGTGACAGAAGAACTAAAAATTATGACTCGGGTAATTTTTGCTTAAAAAATTCATTCTCCGGATTTTGACTTGACTCTAATAAAATACATCTTTAGTTTAAGCTTGCAACTCTCCAAAGCAGTTGATGTAGATTATTTTACTTGAGCTTTACAATGATCCTGTGAAAGAGGGAAAGCATCTTATTACTATTTTTAAGATAATGAAATTGAGGCACTAGACATCAGGATTCTACCTAACAGAGTCTCAGCTAGTAATAAAAGACGTTCAGTGAAAGCCTGCATCAGTGCTGGACGCAGCGCAAACCGCCTTACCGGGTTTTGTCATGATTATTCCTAAATCCTTCTAACAACCTTTGAGGTTGGTGCTTCCTTCTGGCCCGTGTCTGGAGGCTGGAGAGACTCAGCGATTTGTGGCACACGAGATGTGCAAGACCCAGCGCATCTCAGCCTGCAGGAGCTTGTGAAAGCCCAGAGTGCGTTTCTTCCCGCAGTGGGACAGCTCATACCACAGACATCGGTGGTGTTGGTTTAGTCACTAAGTTGCATCTGACTCTTTGCAACCCTGTAGACCGTAGCCCACAGTCCAGAGGGTCTGTCCATGGGATTTCCCAGGCAAGAATCCTGGGGTGGCTTACTGTTTCACAGAGATCGGTAAATGCGACCAGTGAGGGCTTGGTTATCCCTGGAGAGCCAGTGTGTAAACACTCACAAGCGCCCCCAGGGTGCACAGCTGGTAACTGGAGGAGCAGGATTCCGGCCAGTGGAGCCTGGTTCCAGACTCTTGCCCTCGCACTTCCCAGTGGCGCCCGTTCACTCGGAACAATAGCCCCGTTGCCGGCAGGGTGCAGGAGACTGAGGCCTGCCTTGGAATTATTACGTATTAATCTATGTGGGAAAATCACATTTCTAGAAATGCACAGAGATGAAAAATACGCATTCGGTCAGCGTTAAAGAACATGAGTTTTGGCTAATGGATGTGAGTTTCAAGTGTTTTTTTTTTTTCCAATTTTTAATTTTTTGCCATGCCATACAGCATGCGGGATGTTAGTTCTCCAACCAGAGACTGAACCTACTCTTGCTGCTTTGGGAGCATGGAGTCTTAACCCCTGGATCACCAGGAAAGTGCCCCCCTGCTCTCGTTTCTAATGATGGATCTTATTTCATTGGAACTATCCACCTGCCTGATAAAAATATATTGACTATAAATGGACCAGTGATGAGAATGCATCCTCAACCAAAGTTGTGCCTGATTCCACATCCATGAGAGGACAAATAAGGATGTAGAGACATAATGGTAGATGCATGTGAAGATGAATATGAAGGATGTAGTGGTAGATGCACGTGGCTTTGATTCCAGCTCTGCTGCCTACTGGAGAATGGGATGGCAACCCACTCCAATATTCTGGCCTGGAGAATCCCATGGACAGAGAAGCCTGGTGGGCTACAGTCCACGTGGTCGCCAAGAGTCGGACACACCTGAGTGGCTAACACATACACATTGTCGCCTACTAGCTGTGTGACCTTGGCCAGGTTACTTCCCTCTCCAAAACTCAGTCTGCAACTGAAAATGATGACATAGTGCTGCTGGAGAGATTAAAGGAGCTGACTCAGGAGAACCGAACAGGATGTACACCCTCGGTAAGCTGTCAGCCACTACTCTGGGTACTGTAGATACTATTCATACACATACAGTGTGGGAAAGCGGATTATAGTCAGAAAGTGGCTTTTACTGGCCAGGGGATGGCATTTAGATGGACTTCAGGGAGAGTTGGTGAGAGGCTAGAGAAGCTGATGAATGCCTGGCAACTGGATTCAGAAACCCTCCAAATTAATGGTCAAGCTCCATCCCCACCACTGCCAGTGCAGAGGNGCTTCTCCCAGTAATCTTGATTCCAGCTTGTGTTTCATCCGGTCTGGCATTTTGCATGATATACTCTACATATAAGTTAAATAAACAGGATGACAATACACAGCCTTGACGTATTCCTTTCCCAATTTGTAACTTGTCTGTTGTTCCCACATCCAGTTCTAACTGTTGCTTCTTGACCTGCATACAGATTTCTCAGGAGGCAGGTCAGGTGTTCCGGTATTCCCATTTCTTGAAGAATTTTCCACAGTATGTTGTGATCTGCACAGTCAAAGGCTTTAGCCTAGTCAATAAAGCAGAAGTGGATGTTTTTGTGGAACTCTTGCTTTTTCTATGATCCAGTGGATGTTGGCAATTTGATCTCTGGTTCCTCTGCCTTTTCTAAATCCAATGAACATCTGGAAGTTCTCGGTTCATGTACTGTTGAAGCCTCACTTGGAGAATATTGAGCATTACTTTACTAGTGTGTGAGATGAGTACAATTGTGTAGTAGTTTGAACATTCTTTGGCATTGCCTTTCTTTGGGCTTGGAATGAAAATTGACCTTTTCCAGTCCTGTGGCCACTGCTGAGTTTTCCAAATTTGCTGGCATATTCAGTGCAGCATTTGCACAGCATTATCTTTTAGGATTTGAAACAGTTCAATTGGAATTCCATCACCTCCACTAGCTTTGTTTGCAGTGGTGCTTCCTAAGGCCCACCTGACTTCACATTCCAGGATGTCTGGCTCTAGGTGAGTGATACCACCACCATGGTTATCTGGATCACTAAGATCTTTTTTATATAGTTCTTTTGTGTATTCTTGCCACCTCTTCTTAATATCTTCTGCTTCTGTTAGGTCCATATTGTTTCTGTCTTTTATTGTCCCCATCTTTGCATTAAATGTTCCTTTGATATCACTAATTCTCTGGAAGCAATTTCTAGTGTTTCTCATTCTACTGTTTTCCTCTATTTCTTTGCACTGATCACTGAAGAAGGTTTTCTTATCTCTCCCTGCTATTCTTTGAAACTCTGCATTCAGATAGGTATATCTTTCCTTTTCTCCTTTGCCTTTAGCTTCTCTTCTTTTTCAGCTATTTATAAGCCCTTTTCAGACAACCCTTTTGCCTTTTTGCATTTCTTTTTCTTGGGGATGGTCTTGATCACTGCCTCCTGTACAATGTCACGAACCTCTGTCCATATTTCTTCTATTTGCATGTAAATATTGCTATTTACCTGTTGCAAAATGATTACAAAAAATACCTAACTGTCCAACATTAAGGGAACATTTAATATTCCAGTATGTCAAAAATAGGTAGGAAGAATCCTAGATGAAGTACCTAGTTNTTTCTTCTATTTGCATGTAAATATTGCTATTTACCTGTTGCAAAATGATTACAAAAAATACCTAACTGTCCAACATTAAGGGAACATTTAATATTCCAGTATGTCAAAAATAGGTAGGAAGAATCCTAGATGAAGTACCTAGTTATGGGATTTAAACTAAAAAAAAAAAGCATGGTAAGGGAGTTTCTGTATAAAAAGGAAATAATTCAATATTTATAGACACATACCTTTTCATTAAGACAGTCAATTAAATTTTCCACATAAATTTTCATGCTTTTATAGAATTTAAAACTTAGAGCTTGATTTGATGAATTCTCTAGGTTCTGGATGGTACTCTTTGAGCTCTTGATATCTTGTATATATTTTTCATATTCTCTTAGATGTGAGCGGTGAGTATCCTGTAGTAATGTTAATCTAAATAAATAGAAAATAAACATAAAAATTGCTTTATATTACAAATTTATTTCTATTATAGTAAGTAGCAGTCTAATGAAAATTTTTTCAGAGCTACCTTATAAAAACCACCCAGGAAACTGACAGTCATATAAGACCTGTGGAACAAAGGAAAATTCAACGATAAGAGAGGCTTCAAAGGGAAAGGTAGCATAGGACACGGAGAGATTTTTAGGTGCTACAGCTAATCTCAGGGTAGTCTTAGAGGAGAAGTTAGTATGGATCGATCAGAATTTTTAAACTAGATGACCTGCTAGAATAATCGTGCAAAGTCTCTTCAGTCATGTCCAAGTCTGTGACCCTATGGACTGTAGCCCGCCAGGCTCCTCTGTCCATGAGATTCTCCAGTCAATAGTACTGGAGTGGGATGCAATGCCCTCCTCCATATGTGTACTTACTTTATATAGGCAGTTAACAGTCTTTCTTTTGCAATGTTTCAAAGGGTGGGGTATGTGCGGAGTCTGAGGTGGTCCAGTCTTCCAATCTTGATGAGCATCTCGGGACCTTTAATCTTGCCTCAGGTGGTTTCACTGCCTTCCGTTTCTCTTCAAGCTGTTGTTTGGGACATTGCTCTTTTTTCACACTTCGGGTCTCCTGCTTTGAAGAGATGTAAGGGAGCTGCACACAATCTAGTCTTGATTAGACAAGGCTACGTGAGTGCAAGATTCAGTTGGTCCAGTCTCCTAATCTTGATGGGCTTCTCTGGACCTTTAATCTTGCCTCGGGTGGTTTCATTGCTGTTCCTCCTTTGTTTAGCAACTGTTCTGCCATTTGGAACAGAGAGAGGGTCATGGAAACTAGAGTCTAGCCTATAATAAGTGAGGGGAAAAAAAAAAGGCCTCAATACCTAGGAGCTCCACAGGACCCTGCTAGGCTCAACACCTCCTTTTCTTTGATACTCNCCTGGATCACCAGGAAAGTGCCCCCCTGCTCTCGTTTCTAATGATGGATCTTATTTCATTGGAACTATCCACCTGCCTGATAAAAATATATTGACTATAAATGGACCAGTGATGAGAATGCATCCTCAACCAAAGTTGTGCCTGATTCCACATCCATGAGAGGACAAATAAGGATGTAGAGACATAATGGTAGATGCGTGTGAAGATGAATATGAAGGATGTAGTGGTAGATGCACGTGGCTTTGATTCCAGCTCTGCTGCCTACTGGAGAATGGGATGGCAACCCACTCCAATATTCTGGCCTGGAGAATCCCATGGACAGAGAAGCCTGGTGGGCTACAGTCCACGTGGTCGCCAAGAGTCGGACACACCTGAGTGGCTAACACATACACATTGTCGCCTACTAGCTGTGTGACCTTGGCCAGGTTACTTCCCTCTCCAAAACTCAGTCTGCAACTGAAAATGATGACATAGTGCTGCTGGAGAGATTAAAGGAGCTGACTCAGGAGAACCGAACAGGATGTACACCCTCGGTAAGCTGTCAGCCACTACTCTGGGTACTGTAGATACTATTCATACACATACAGTGTGGGAAAGCGGATTATAGTCAGAAAGTGGCTTTTACTGGCCAGGGGATGGCATTCAGATGGACTTCAGGGAGAGTTGGTGAGAGGCTAGAGAAGCTGATGAATGCCTGGCAACTGGATTCAGAAACCCTCCAAATTAATGGTCAAGCTCCATCCCCACCACTGCCAGTGCAGAGGTTTAAGGCACAGACCACTCCAGACTAAATCTTCCTTCATCACCTACAAGAATTGACTGAGCAGCCTATGGTGCTTCAGTTTTCTTATCTGTAAACTGTGGGCCGTAACTGTGCTTGCCTCATAGACTAATGCGCTAGTAGTGGCATTTATTACTAGTAACATGATCACATATGACTTCTTCCACTTGAGGCCAGACATCCAAAGCACAGTAGCCAAGTTCTTTCCTGTGGGGAAATTTGGATGCATCCTGACAAAATTATGAAATGCTTTTCCCTTAAAAAAATGCTCTATTGACTGTTCTTTGACATATATTTTTCTCTTAAAAATTAATAATAAAGTCTGGGCCACAGTGTCAATACATCCATGACGTGGTTAGAAGGAAGGGCATTCCTCATGGCAGAAATCAGAAATGGGCTGGCCCTGCCTTTCTTGCAGCTGAGTGCAGACACAGGGCTCGGAGCCCGCCCATCAGACCCATGATGTAAGATGCTGAGGTGGGAGGTACGTCATGGGGATATAGGTGCAGGGCAGCTTCTAGGCTGGTAGGCTAAAGACCATCTGCATGCCAGAGGCGAAAGGTGTCTCAGAGCTTCTAAGGGGAAGCTAGTGTGAGACCGGGGTCTGTGCAATTGCTGGTACAGGGGGGTGGTTCCATGCCACAATCCTGGCTTTAATTTGGGTGTGAGTGATTGATGCATGGTCTTCAACTCTCTGGGTACTTCCATGAGCCATATAATAATACTTAACTAATTGCTTTCCTGTTAGCTGGTGTAGATTCTGTGATAGGCAACTGAGAATCCTGCTGGAGCTTTCAATTTTCCGACCGGTGTGTTTAGAGGGGCTGGCTTTCCCCACGTGAACTAGAGAGGTTTCCTTCAGTTTTCAAGTTGTGGGGGGCATGACCACGTCACTTCTCTCCATCCTCCCACTCCACCTCCAGTAAGATCTACCACATAGGGCAAGGGCCTCCCTGTGACTCAGCCGGTAAGGAATCTGCCTGCAATATGGGAGACCTAGGTTCAATTCGATCCCTAGATCAGGAAGATTCCCTGGAGAAGGGAATGGCTATCCATTCCAGTATTCTTTCCTGGAGCATTCTATGGATAGAAGGGCCTTGCAGCCTACCGTCCCTGGGTTGCAAAGAGTTGGACACAACTGAGTGACTGACAGACACTTTCGCACGGGGCAAGGATCAGCAAACTTTCTCTGTTAAGGGCCAGATAATATGTATTTTTCTAAAGGAAATCAATCTTGACTATTCATTGGAGGGACTGAAGCTAAGGCTGAAGCTCTAATACTTTGGCCACCTGATGTAAAAAGTTGACTCATTGGAAAAGACCCCAATGCTGGGAAAGATTGAGGGCAGGAAGAGAAGGGGACGACAGAGGATGAGATGGTTGGAAGGCATCACCGACTCCTTGGATATGAGTTTGAGCCAGCTCTGGGAGATGGTGAAGTGCAGGGCATGCTGTCCTGGAGTGCTGCAGTCCATGGGGTTGCAAGGGGTTGGATGTGACTGAGCAGCTGGACAACAGTAAATATTCTGGGTTTTGAGGGCCATACAGTCTCTGTCACAACCGCTCAGCTCTGCTGTTATAACAGGAAAGGAGCCACAGCAATATCTAAACAAATGGCGTGGCTGTATTTTAGTAAAACTAATTTACAAAAACTAGCAGTGAGCTAGGTAGCCCTTTGGAGATTACGATGAGCAAAATAAAACCTCCTGAGAGTGGACGTTGACTCGAGTTTAGTCTTAGTTTTGACACTTGTGCCTGAGTCATCTTGAAGATATCCATTCCCTCACTGCACCTGTCTTTCCACATATGCCGATGACAAAACAAGTCATACTTGTTTCCTCTCTCCCAGATTGCTGGAGAGACCAAATGAAGTAACAGATCTCAAGGCACTTTATTAAAAGCCTAACTTAAACATTATGGAGTATATTATTATTATAATATTTTTGCATGTATACCTTCCTCTCATGGAGTTCTTTGTTTTATGGGGAGTAAAACTATAATTATAAAATATAAAAAATTATACAATAAAGAATATAATCATATTTTTACTCCCTATAAAACAAAGAACTCCCTGAGAAGGTCTGTGTCTTTTAGCTCTTCTGTTTTCTGGCGTAAAACATTTCACAAGTCCACCTTTTATAAATGCTTGTTAAACCAATAGTTTAGCTCTCGGTTGAGAGGACTTTTTATCATAGTCTGGCGGCTCAGATGGTAAAGAATCTGTCTGCAGTATAGGAGACCTGGATCTGATCTCTGTGTTGGGAAGATCCCCTGAAGAAGGGAATGGCTATTCACTCCAAAATTCTTGCCTGGTGAATCCCATGGACAGAAGAGCCTGGAGGGCTGCATACAGTCCATGGGGTCACACAGTGTCGGACATGACTGAGTGACTAAGCACCCACATACACGTAGATGTAAGTTAATGTTTGAATAGTCACAAATGCACCAAAATGAACAGGTAAGTGTGAAAAGTATAAATCTGTAAAATTGTGGCCCCAAAACTTAAATGCTTATAGACACCAAGCAAAAAAAATAAATAAATCGATGCAAAAACATAAATGAATCGCTGTGAGGTATTGGGAGGTGGTGGGAATCAGAGCAAACACACCAGCATGAAGCACATCCATTCGGAGGGGATCATTCCTTGGCTCCAAATGACTCTGTGTGGAAATATGGAGTCACCACTGACAATTTTTCCATTTTTTTCAAGAGAAGATGAAAATACAGATTTTTAAAGCAATGTCTCTCATTTTTTAAACCTCAGCAATGAATCCTCAAGGTTAAAAAAACACTGCATCTCTCCTCGGGCGATTTTGTAATCTTGTGTAATTTCTAGAAGATCTAGATGACAATTATAATTGAAACATAGCAATGTAGGAAATTCTTAGCTTTCATTGCCTTTTGATTCCCTGGTTGTAATGAATGGTCCTTATCACCCATGACAAAATTTTTGGTCCTTTCAATTTTCAATGATGCTTTGATGGTGGTATTATTTCTCTGATGACTTATCCAGTTGCCATGATTGTTAGCAACTGACTTTGTACAACTCTCAAGATATCCTCAGGCTTCCTCCTTCAATTTATTCATGCCTCAGCTCAGATGTCCCCTACTTAGACAAGCCTTTCCTAAACAGCCTGTCTAAAATAGCACCCACTGGTCTCCTTTTCCTTTTCTGACTGCTTATCAGCCTCTGACATATCATATTTTTTGTTTATGATCTGTCTGCCTCCGCTAGAATGTCAGTTTCTTGAAAGTAGGGATGTTGTCTTGTTCGACACAATTCCAGAACACACTACCACTTCTGGCAGCAGAGGCACCTAATAAATCTGTCCAATAAATGAATGAGCGATCCTGTTGATCACTGTTGATGAGTTACCAAGGCTTTTTGTTCTCCAAGACACTGGGGAGAAACAGGCACGTGAGGAAAACAGGTTCCTATTAGCAGCAGTCTTAATGATAATCTAAAACTTACTGGGACTTCCCTGGTGGCTCAGTGGTAAAGAACCTACCTGCCAATGCAGAAGATGTGGGTTCAATCCTTAGGTCGGGAAGATTCCCTGGAGAAGGAAACTGCAACTCACGTTAGTACACTTGCCTGGAAAATTCCATGAACAGAGGAGCCTGGTGGGCTACTGTCCATGGGGTCACAAAAGAGTCAGACAGGACTTAGCGACTAAATGACCACAAGCCTATTGACCAATGACGTGCTTTGACATTGCGGAAAATTTATAAATTTATCTAAAGTCAGCTGTTCTCACCATATTTAAGCCCCAATAATTTCCAATAGGCAGTCTCCTGGTAGGGGTTGAGGAGAATTTTACAGTGGCCAGAAGGAAGCTTGAAGATAAAACACTGCAAACTGCTCTAACAAATGACAGGAGGAGATTTGAAGAGCTTGTCATAGAATGTAAAGATTTTCCATTTTGAAATACTCTTGGAGGGGGAAAAGAAGCTGGAAGTCATTAAAAATTTTCAGGTGTGAGTAATTCAGGTAAAATAAGAAAAATATTGACTTTTTAAAAATGACTTCTACTTTCATCTCCTTTGAATTTTCTTTGTTGTCAAAGTGACATTAGCACACAGAAATAATTTTAGAAGGGAAAAAAATTCCAAAATACCACCACGCTGGCATAGTGACTAGTATTTCCCAAGTTTCTTGCCAATCTCAAAGCAAGTTTACTAACCTTTCAGACAATCAAAGAACAACTGATCTTCTGGGGATATTTGACAGATCAGTAACAGCTGCTCGCTCGGAGCGGCATGCGCCCAGCTGCATTCTTCTGAATCCTCGCCAGTGCTGAGGGTCCCCATGCGTGTTACTCCTGTGTTGCTATCACCAACATCTGACCTAGAACCCTTGGAGAGCACGGCAGAGCACAAGGGACGCCCGGCCCCTGTGGGCCAGACCCTGAGCCGTGTTTGGTGAACACAGTGTCTGTATCGGAGGGAGCTCAGAGTCGAGTGGAAAAGATCAGAAAGATTTTAGAGAATTCAGAGCAGTTAAAATGGACAACTGGAAAACTGCCACAGGATTTCTCCATATATAAGGAAGCTCAGTATTATGCCTAGTTTTGTCTCTTTGACAAAGTTCAGTATATTGAGAATGCTGAACAAATGCTTATTAATGACATAAAGAGGCTTCCCAGGTGGCTCAGTGATAAAGAATCTGGCAAGCAGAAGATGCGGGTTCGATCCCTGGGTTGGGAAGATTCCCTGGGGAGGGAAATAGCAGCCCACTCCAGTATTCTTGCCTGGAGAATCCCATGGACTGAGGAGCTTGGTGGGCTACAGTCCATGGGGTTGCAAAGAGTCAGACATAACTTAGCAACTAAACAACAACTAACAACAAGGACATAAGGTAGTCTGTTCCTACCACCGGCAAGGCTGAGCGTCCCTCTCACAAGAGCCTGTGACTCCATCACGACACTCACGTCCAGCACTGAAATCGTGTATCTGTCTTCTCCTTACCCCCTCTGTCATGCTCCCCTCAAGGGAGGGACGGTGTGTGGGCAAGTTACATCTTCAACATCTAGCCTAGCGTCTGGCACCCGGTCATCAGTTTAGGAGTGTTACATATCTGCATGCACTTGTGGAAAACAAGATGACCTCAGGGCGAAACCCTGAGAAAAGCTGGCTATTTCTCCCCTAAGACAAAGACGATAAGAAGGGACACCTACATTCAAAAATAGACAAGTGAGTTTTCTTCCTGTCCTGAGTCGGGAAAATACTCTGAAAGGTAATCTACAGTGGAGTTGGTGGGTGGAATCTTGGGAGCTCTTTCCCTCCTCCTAGACTCTGTCTTTCTTCCACACTTTCTTCTCTGCACTCCCAGCCCTGACGTCTGTAACTGTAAAGTGTCGTGCTTGCCTCACAAAGCCTCATGACAGAATTTTCTTTTAATTAGCACACTTATAACAGTAACAATAATTCTAATCATTAATAAGTCGCTCACCCTACTTAGGAACAAACTAAATGGCAAGAAGTCAATGTTAATTTTAAAACACATGTAAACAAGAATCCAGGAAAAGCCAAACACAATAACCTTTTGGCATTATTAATGGCAAAGAACTGTTTCTGCTAGGCTTGAGAAGTAAATGCTACAATAACAGAACCCGAGTGCTGCAGAATCTCCTTCAAAGAACAGAACCTGAGTGCTGCAGAATGTCACAAAAAAGTCCTGGGCCCCAGCACCATTTCTGAGGTATGACACTGGCCCAGCACTGGGGCTATGAAGGTTGAAGTGTTCACTCCAGGATTCTTAAATTTTACTTCAATACAAAATTAATCCCATTGTATCTTGGGTCGTCAGGAGAAGGGACTTCTCAAGGAACACAGCTGCATGAAATCCATGCCTATGCTTGCTTTGTTATTGTGATTGAGAAGATGCCCAGTAATCAGTAATGGCTTTTTCCATAGAATGTTCCCCACTATCCGGGGGCCTACACGCCTTCTCTGTTCCCAAGTTTGGAAGAACGGTTGTAGCTCATCTCCGCCGCACCTCGCGATGACACTCCGAAGTCTGGGCAACGCCCGGGGCCACCATCAGTCTGCCTCGCCCACGACTCCGTAGAGCAGCGTCAGGAGACAGAGCCAGGCCCGCGTGTCAGCGCCGGCCCTCCTGATGGACCCGGGCTGTCTCCGATCATTTCCTCTGCTGCCTTTCATATCACTGAACTGAAACGATCAGGCCTGTCAAGAGCGAGGGCCCCGGATGAAAGGCCAGTGCATTAAGACAGAGCATAATTGCCAGCTTCTGAATTTCTGACATTAATCGTTTTACTGAAAGAAGACAGTGCAGCTCCTCTCTCCCTCTCTCTCTCTCTCTCTCCCCCTCTCCCCACCTCTCTCCCTCTCTCTCTCACCCCTCTCTCTCCCTCTCGCTGTCTTTCTCTGTCCCTCTCTCCCTCTGTCTTTCTCTCTCTCCCTGTCTCTCTTTTATTGCCAACTCACAGGAATCATGGAGGGAGCGGGTGTTATGGGGAAAAAAAAACACCCCACCAACCACAAGGTTTACTAATTAAAAGTAATATGTTTTCCCATTTTTTTGGCAATTTGATAACAAAAAACGCTTACTTGGGGGCCACAGGGGGAAACAAACTGAGACAGATAAAAAATGTTTTGCGTTCATCCAAGCACAACTATGTTAATGCGTATTATCCCATTAATGTGCATCAACATCGGGCCTCGGCTCACCAATGCAAGCAAGAAGCATACACTTATCATCATTTGATAACATGTTTAATGACAGATTGACGGGAGATTTGCAAATGTGAACTGGCATCAGTGTTGCTAACTTCAGCTTCTGCCGCCGCCTCTGCTATGCCAGCATATTTATGTGCATAATTTGATTTCTCAGCCACACTGTTAGTACATTTTTAATATTAACTATGCACGAACAGACAGCCGAGCTTAAGTCGCACTGATGGTTGGAGTTCATTAGAACGAAAAAGATGGGTGTGCGCGACTAAGATGGAGGGGCAGCCCGACACCCAAGAAGCAACACCGAGCAGACACACTCCATCCTCACCAAGTCCAGGCTCCACCTTTCCTGTTGTCAGAGGCGGCGGAGCTCTGGGGAACGAAGGAAGACATGGAAGAAGGGGAAGGAGAAGGCCCCTGCCCTGGGCGTTCGGTTAGAAACTCAACCCGAGGCCAGGAGGTGGCCAGACACGTTTGCGTTCCTCTCACCCCTAACCCATCACCACTCTGCACGAATCCGAGCATTCCGGCCTACTTATTCTTCCCCGCTGGCTCAGATGATGGAAGAATTCGCCTGCTGATGCAGGAGCCGCAGGTTCGATCCCTGGGTCAGGAAGATCCCCTGGAGAAGGAAATGGCAACCCAGTCCAGTATTCTTGCCTGTAGAATCCCACGGACACGGGAGCCTGGCGAGCTACAGCCCCCAGGGTTGCAAAAAGTGGGACCCAACTGAAGCGACTGTGCGCGCACGCACGCATGATGCCTAAGACTGCATTTTCTAGTTGCATCCTTCAGGCTGGAACTTAGAAGGAATAAATACGAATTGGCTAGTTTGTTTGTATTAATTGCTGGCATGCACTGCACCTGGAGTAGGGAGGAGTCGCTGCGGTTCCAAGGCGTGCGGATTCGCCTCACTCGCCGGCATAGCGATGCGGCTTTGCAGGGGCCTCACCCCTGCTTGGAAACCAGATTTAGACCCTGGCCGCAGTGAGAACCACCTGCAGAGGGCGATGTCAAGATGCCCTGAACACTGTATCCTGTGCCCCACGCCTAGCTTCTGTGCGGGATTTTCCCTCTAAAAGACGCATGTGCAGCTGCCCTTTGGGGAGGGCCTGGAGCTTCTGAAGCTGCTTTGCCTGCGTGTGCTTTGCACCCCCAGCGCCTGCAGAGCTCATGTGGCTGGGCACAGTCCTTCACCAATGACTGACCAACGCAGGTGTCCCAGAGCCCAGCCCCTACTCCAGGGGGCCTAAACTCCGGGGCAGAACAAGCACCCTAGAAATCCCGGCGCTGTCTCTTATACACATCTAGATGTGTATAAGAGACAGCTTAGCAACTAAACAACAACTAACATTCAGTAAGTGAATTCATAAAGCAAATTCTGGAAAATTGCTTTTAGTTAATGGATCCTAAGAAAGTTGATAAGGAATACTACTATAGGCCTGTGACTTAGTTGTGGAATCTCTAAAGCTGTACCAATAGCCACATATAGCTAATCAAATTTTGAATTACTTGGATAAAATTAAAGATTTAGTTTGCTGTACTAGACACATTTCAGGTGCTCCCCATGTGGCTAGGGACTACCATTTTGGATACCATAGAACAGCATTTCCATCGTGGCAGGAAGTTGTTAGTCAGCATTTCTCTAAAGTATTT
>SJYV01053826.1:0-24787 GCA_006410875.1 Neotragus pygmaeus
GGGAGGGATTGGGGGCAGGAGGAGAAGGGGACAACCGAGGATGAGATGGCTGGATGGCATCACAGATTCAGTGGACATGAGTCTGAGTGGACTCCGGGAGTTGGTGATAGACAGGGAGGCCTGGCATGCTGCGATTCATGGGGTCACAAATAGTCAGACACAACTGAGCGACTGAACTGAACTGAACTGACTTAATCTTTGTGAAGTACTTATAAAATGTACAGTTCACTTAGTATATGGCAGAAACCAACACAATATTGTTTGCAATTATCCTTCAATTATAATAAATTTTAAAAAATTTACAGAGCATACAATCATCATTCAATAAGTACTAATATTGCACATAAGTATGTTAAATACACAGATTTAAATGGACACACGTATAGTGGATATGAAAGCCCTGATAGACCCCAGATTTTATACACACACACACACACACACACACACACACGTACAGACTCTCATATATGTAAGATTTTTGAACTTACATTATATAATTTTCCTTTTAAAATGTAGCAAATTAAAATGTTAGACACTTCATGATTCACCAATGACATGGCAATGATCATTTATAAAGCTATGAAAGTAAATTTGGCTACTAAAATAAGCTCTACTATTTGGTATTATTAACTAAGAACCAAACTGAACCTGCAAGTCTGAATCAAAAGTGATGAGGAAGAATAGCATATGTAGTCATCCAGGATTCTTGAACAGCACAGGAAATGAAAATAAAAGCTGATCTATCCCATCTCACTGGAAATCAGTCTTTCACTTAAAATTAAGAAGCAAACACATTTCATCTTTCCCTCACATTCTGTCCCACAATTCAGCAAAGCAAGGGCTGACCACCTAGTTCATACATACAACTTTATCTCTCTATCATCACACTATTACTATCTTGCTGTCCATATCAAGAGACAAATTCCCAGAAAACATACGATCAGTAAAATGTTACAGGCAAGTATGAAAACATGACAAAACTGATAAATACAGAAAATAAACATCCAAGTAAGAATTATGGAGGTTACTGAGGAAGATATCAGAAGCAAGAACATGATCGAAGAACCTTGTCTGGGTTTTTTAAATAGGCAATGAAAAGAGACCTGTGATTTGATATATCCTGAAAAAAACAAATTTTGATTATTAGAATAACTTTTTCTCTTACAAATATCCATAAAGCAAAATAAACAGGTTATCTCAAAAGCTACAAAATTTAATCTATCATCAAACAGCTAAGACACACAGCATTTTCTAAAAGGCAATGAATGAAGCAAAATCAATGTGATTTTTAAGGGGAAATATNTCCATAAAGCAAAATAAACAGGTTATCTCAAAAGCTACAAAATTTAATCTATCATCAAACAGCTAAGACACACAGCATTTTCTAAAAGGCAATGAATGAAGCAAAATCAATGTGATTTTTAAGGGGAAATATTGTGAACTAAGGATTATATACTAAGTCAAATTGTGTTTCATGTACAAAAAACACACAGAACACAGTCTTAGGCTCATAGGCAAAGGCTCAAAGGACAGGTACAAAGGCTAAATTGTACTATCATATGTAAATCCTTAGAATAAATATGTGAACTATATGACCACTGTTCAATGAATGAATATTTATGATTCACAAACATGGAATCAATGGTATAAACAGACTCAAGCCTTGGCTACCATGGATAAAGACCCAGGAACCTAACATTAACACTAGCAATGCAATAAAGTGTGGTAAGAACTTAAGACTAGCTGGAAAAGACCTGTTTGGAATCCAAACAATATGAACTATAATTTGGTTGCAAAGGTTAGTAATTGGGTTCCAAATATATTTGGAACATGATATCTTGTAGGTCAAGGAGCAACAGTTAGAACTGGGCATGAAACAATGGACTGGTTCCAAATTGGGAAAGGAGTACGTCAAAGATGCATATAGTCCCCCTGCTTATTTAAATTATATGCAGAGTACATCATGTGAAATACCGGGCTGGAATCAAGATTGCTGGGAGAAATATCAATAACCTCAGGTATGCATATGACACCACCCTTATGGCAGAAAGCAAAGGACTAAAGAGTCTCTTGATGGAAGTGAAAGAGGAGAGTGAAAAAGTTGGCTTAAAATTCAACATTGAGAAAACTAAGATCATGGCATCCAGTCCTATCCCTTCATGGCAAATAGATGGGGAAACAGTGGAAACAATGGCTGACTTTATTTTTCTGGGTTCCAAAATCACTGCAGATGGTGACTGAAGCCAAGAAATTAAAAGGCACTTGCTCCTTGGGAAAAAACCTATGACCAACCTAGACAACATGTTAAAAAGCAGAAACATTACTTTGCGGACAAAGGTCCATCTAGTCAAAGCTATGGTTTTTCCAGTAGTCATGTATGTATGTGAGAGTTGTACCATAAAGCTGAGTGCTGAAGAATTGATGTTTTTGAACTGTGGTATTGGAGAAAACTCTTGAGAGTCCCTTGGACTGCAAGGAGATCCAACCAGTCCATCCTAAATGAAATCAGTCTTGAATATTCCCTGGAAGGACTGATGGTGAAGCTGAAGCTCCAATACTTTAGCCACCCAAGGTGAAGAACTGACTCACTGGAAAAGACTCTGATACTGGGAAAGATTTAAGTCATGAGGAGAAGGGGATGGCAGAGGATAAGATGGTTGGATATTATCACAACTCTATGGACATGAGTTTGAGTAAGCTCCGGGAGTTGGTGATGGACAGGGAGGCCTAGTGTGCTGCAGTCCATGGGGTCACAAAAAGTCAGACACAACTGAGCAACTGAACTGAACTTGAAATATATTCACCTTCATAACCATATCCATATTTATATTAAACTACCTTAAGCTACTTTGAATTGAATTACTATACTTGCAGTTTCTCTAGGTCTTAATTTCTCATTTTATAAAATAAAGATGAAAACAGTGCAGACTTCTCTGGTGGTCCAGTGGCTAAAACTCCATGCTCTCAATGTAAGGGAATAGGGTTCGATCCCTGATCAAGGAACTAGATCCCATATGCCTCAACGAAGTGTGTGCATGCCGCAACTAAAGATCCTATGTATCACCACAGCCAAATAAACAAATGCTTTTTCTTTAAAAGCAGATAACAACAATGATATCTATAGTGCATGTTTATAGAAATAAAAAAATAGTGTCAGCAAATGAATACAGAAAGTTCCATAATTAAGCCATAGTGCTTGATCTCAAATCCCCTAGCAAAAGCAACATCATGTTTTACACTGTATCTTTTTGGAGGGGTCTGACTCATATCATTTGGTTTCTTCTTTGCTCACAATTCTTTGTTAAAACATGTTACATAAGATGACATAGTCCTCTTTATGCCTCTTAAACCAGTAAATCCTAGATTAATCCAGATGTTTACATATACGTCATTGCTCCATGGAAATAGAAACTCTTTTTTTTTTTTTCTGATTTACAAGATCCTTCCAAATCAAAACACTTAAGTCTACTCTTATTTCTGACCACCCTTACTAAATCTTCATCCTAGCCTTTGTTCTTTATATATAGATCATGCCTCAACTGAATCAGAACACATATGAAATGCAATTTTCTTGGTCTAGATTGTTTAATCCATTCCTTGCTCCTAAATTATATTCTGAAAGTGAAAGTGTTAGTAGCTCTTTGCGACCCCATGGACTGTAACCCTCCAGGCTCCTCTGTCCATGGGATTTCCCAGGCAACAATACTGGAGTGGGTAGCCTTTTCCTTCTCCAGACGATGTTCCCAACCCAGGGATCAAACCTGGGTCTTCTGCATACAGGCAGATTCTTTACCATATAAGCCACCAGGGAAGAGGGCAAATTATAGTCTGTGTGTGTTAGTTGCTCAGTTGTGTCCAACTCTTTGTGACCCCATGGACTGTAGCCTACCAGGCTCCTCTATTCATGGGGTTCTCCAGGAAAGAATAGTGGAGTGAGTTGCCATTCCCTTCTCTTAGTGGGGGTAGGGATGTCTTCCTGACCCAGAGATCAAACCTGTGTCTCCTGAATTGTAGGCAGATTCTTTACCATTTGAGTCACCTTCCACTATAAATTCCACCTTCACTCTGTCTTACAAATTCTCTGATTTTTCAAACTTTCTAAAATCATAAAATTCTATTTTAAATTGGTATTTTATGTGATAATTTAAATAATGCAATTATATTAGTTTCAGCATAGTTATATTTCCTAATTGACTGCATTGCATACTTTTTTTTAACTAGACTATTCATTCTTTCTTATATATTTGTATTACATTCCCCAATAAGTGTAATTTTCTTGGGAAGAAAAATATGTTTTTTATAAAAAGTTGTTAAGGATGTGGGAAAATGCTTATTATTTGGTGTTGAATGAAAACAAGCAGGATAAAAATTGTATATACCAGATGATCTTTACTACATAAAAAAGGGTAGAAAGAAGAGTAAAAACAAATATGCTAAAATAATGATAATATTTTCCTCTGTGTGGTGGAATTATAGGTGACTGCTGTTTTCTGCCTTATACTTGCATACTTTAATTTTTCATATGAGTGTGTACTTTTATACTCAGGGGAATTGCTTAATGGAACACACATTTTAATTATTTATCCAAATTTTACTCTTGGTACAGATCTGTTCAAGCAGACACTTTAGTGTTTCCTTTAACAGTAGCATCATAAACATGTTTGAATAATTCCCTCACTTTCTCTCAAATCATATTTCTATTGAGAATCACATGTTTCTTATGCATATACTCAAACTTCAAATTAACTGTGTATATGGTTAGGATGCTTATATTTTTAGTGAGAAATAAACTTGAACAAAATAGTGTCTCAATAAAATAGTATATTAATTGACTCAGAGAACAGAAATATCAAAAGTATGCCTGACTTCAGATATAAGTTGATCCAGAAATTCAAGACATTATCCAAGTTCCAGCTCTACTGTCATTCACATCTCTTTCTATCTTCCTCAGCCTTCAAACTTTGGCCTCATAGTATCAAAACAGCTACAGCAATTCCAAACCATGCATTCTCAGAGTAATAAACCCCAGGAAAGTGAAAGTGAAAATGAAAGTTGCTCAGTCATGTCCAATTATTTGCAACCCCATAGATTTACACAGTCCATGAAATTCTCCAGGCCAGGATACTGGAATAAGTAGCCATTCCTTTCTCCAGAAGATCTTCTCAACCCAAGGGTTGAAACAAAGTCTCCCACATTGCAGGCAGATTCTTTACCCATTGAGCCACCAGGGAAGCCCAATAAACCATGTAGAGAAGAGAAAATCATTGACCCAAATTCTCAAGAAACCTCCTGAGATTTGTTATGGCTGGACTGGATCACATCATATGCCTACACAAGACTCATTTATTAAGTGAGTGCTGCACACTGATTGGTTTCGGCTAATCCAGACCCATCTGAAGCTAGATGTAGGATCAATTGCATGTAAATCATATGGTTGAGAAGATAGATGGCAGAGCTAAAGAAAAGATAAATTTTAGAGGAAATTCAGAATACAATTGACACTTGAACATATGTGAGTGTTAGCGGCACTGACCCTCAGCACAGTCAAACTTTTATGCATCACTTGTAGTTGGCCTTCCATATACATGGATCCCCCATATTGGTGGTTCTGCATCCACCTATGGTGTAGCAGTATAGTATTTACTACTGAAAAAAATCAACATAAAATTGGATCTGTGGAGTCCAAAATCTTGTTGTTCAAGGGTCAAACACACTGTTATATGAAAGAGGAGGGAATCTGCTGAATAGCAAAACAAACAGCAAAACTAAGCTAATTTTTTTAAGCAGTCAATAATTTTTCTCTCTCTCTTGATGGACATTTTTGCACTTGTAGTATTGGAAGAAACAATTTTAAAAGTGAAATCTTCTTAGTTCCACAGAGAGCACATAGAGCGAATCATTCCTGTCATATACTGAACTATCATAGATTCTGCTGCTTTATTCTTTACCAACTAAATCTACTGTTCAACTGAGAACCATCACTTATGTCACCCTTTTCTATACATCTCAAGCAATAGCTGGATGCTATGGGGTTTTATCACTTAAAACAATTTTTTATGAAAGATAATTAACACTGGTGAGTATACAATTCATTAGTTGAGGACGTTCTCATGTGCCCTGTGGTGCGTGCCATTTAAATTTCGCCTTAAAAGATTTTATTATTTATTTATTTATTTCTTACTTTACAATATTGTATTGGTTTTGACATATATCAACATGAATCCACCACGGGTGTACACGTGTTCCCAATCCTGAAGCCCCCTCCTACCTCCCTCCCCATACCATCCCTCTGGGTCATTCCAGTGCAGCAGCCCCAAGCATCATGTATCCTGCATCGAACCTAGACTGGCGATTCGTTTCTTATATGATATTATACATGTTCCAATGCCATTCTCGCAAATCGTCCCACCCTCTCCCTCTCCCACAGAGTCCAAAAGAGTATTCTATATATCTGTGTCTCTTTTGCTATCTCTCATACAGGGTTATCATTACCATCTTTCTAAATTCCATATATATGGTTTAGTATACTGTATTGGTGTTTTCCTTTCTGGCTTACTTCACTCTGCATATTGGCTCCAGTTTCATCCACCTCATTAGAACTGATTCAAATGTATTCTTTTTAATGGCTGAATAATACTCCATTGTGTATATGTAGCACAGCTTTCTTACCCATTCCTCTAGGTTGTTTCCATGTCCTAGCTATTATAAACAGTGTTGTGATGAACATTGGGGTACATNATGAGCTTTGCTTTTAAAATAGGGTCTTTTTTTAAGTAATAGTAGATTATAAAAATTAAAATTAAAGGATTAATATAGGACTTAAAATTTTAAAAAGAAGAAGAAAAATAAGAATGATCATTAAAATAGTAAAGATATATCTAGGACTTTCTCTGGTGGTGGTCTGGGCAATGTGGGATTAGTTCATTTTTGGATAGTTCCTTGGTGCGGCTTATATTTCTGAAGATCTATAGGCCCCTTCCTATGTAGTTGGTACTAACTACAGGGTTTTGATCTATTGCACCTGTCACTTCCAAGGCACTTCCCTCTGTTTTAGCTTCTTCTGTTTGCTGGTCTCTTCAGTGTCTGATTTCCACCCTGACACAAGAAGGGTGGTGGTGGACACTTTTTTAGGCTCACTTGTTCAGTTGCGCTGTGGGGAGGGAGGGACACTGCAAACAAATAACACTGGCCTGTGCTCGCAGTGTCTCAGTCACACTGGGCCTGCCCCTACTCATGGTGCATACAGCTCAGGCTCTAGGTTTCTCCCTGGGGAAACTTCCAAGGCCGGCCCTGGGCTGCATGCACCTCCCAGGTCTAAGCCGCTCAGGTTCAGGCATTCAGGTAGTCCTCAGAGGCGCAGACTCAGTTGGGCCTGCGTTTTGTGTCCTTGCCAGTTCCGAATAGCTAAGGTGTTTGGCAAGCGCGGTCGCTGCAACTTATCGTCTCTCCCATCCTTGCTGCTCAGTTTTCTGGGTGTACAACTGGCACACCTTCTCAGGCAGATGATGACTTTCCAGAACCCCAGGAAGTCTTAGTTAGCAAAGAAGCCTACTTACAGTTTGGTAGATAATGTCTCTCTGGGGCTGCGATTGCCCCCTTCCGGCCCTTCCAGCTCTGGCTGCCTGTCACCACAGGGGGATGGTTTGCAGCTGGCTAATGCTGTTCCATCCTTTGTTCTGTGTGCAGTCTTGGTGGTGTCTTATGTTAGAGCTTTTCACGTGGTAGTTATCCCACAGTCTGGTTTGCTAGCCCAAGTTAGTTCACTCTGATTACACTCAGGGCATTCGGGCCAATCCTTACTCTAAGCAATTCAGCCCGCACCTGCCTGCCCAGCCCCCACTTGCTAGTGGAGGATGTAGACATCTGCAGTCCCTCTCCACTGAGGGAGTCACCAATGGGCTCATGATCTGTGGGTTTTAATTATTTATTTTTCCTCCCTGTTATGTTGCCCTTTGTGCTTCTAAGGCTCGCCACAGACACGGCAGTGAGAGTGTTTCCTGGTGTTTGGAAACTTCTTTCTTTTTAAGACTCCCTTCCTGGAATGGAGCTCGGTCCCTACTTCTTTTGTCTCTTTTTTTTGTCTTTTATATTTTTTCCTACCTCTTTTCAAAGACAGTGGGCTGCTTTTCTGGGTGCCTGATGTCCTATGCCAGCATTTAGAAGTTGTTTTGTGGCATTTATTCAGCGTTTAAATGTTCTTTTGATGAATTTGTGGAAGAGAAAGTGGTCTCCCCGTCCTATTCCTCTGCCATCTTAGCCCTTAATAAGATTTTAAAAATCACTTAAAGCAAACATTTTTTTGATTACTCATGAATAATATCCAAAACTGTGAATGTTTTAATCCTCTACAGTATTTTGGATTAAACTACATAGAATTGCCAATATTTGACTTTTCTTGACCTGCAATGGAGGTAATTTTGTATGGCCCAGCATAAATACATGT
The DNA here is from genome assembly GCA_006410875.1 of Neotragus pygmaeus. Classification (NCBI taxonomy): domain Eukaryota; kingdom Metazoa; phylum Chordata; class Mammalia; order Artiodactyla; family Bovidae; genus Neotragus; species Neotragus pygmaeus. The sequence goes on from SJYV01053826.1 coordinate 8,444, forward strand.
ATATGCACACATATATACACATTCATCCTGATAACTAAGAGCACAGTCATATAGTTTGGAAAACTATAAATGCCCATTTGATCATTTGATTACTTCATATTTTATGCTATGACTAATGGGAAAGGCAATAAAAATATATGTTTATATAAATACAGGTGAAATAATACAATGCAATCCTTTTTGTAAAAAAGTGCTTGATGCACAAAATATACTGTTTTTCTCCTTGGTGTTATCTTCTTCTAAATTCAAATATGCCAAAGCACTTCTTGTGGTTTCTTTCTGATACACTCACTGAGCGACCCAAAATAACCTCTACTAACACCCTCAATTTCCTTCCCTGTCAAAGCAGATAGGCAAGCAGCAGCTTGATGACTGGGTGACTCGATGACCCCAACAGCAGAATGACAAATCTAGTTTTCTGAGAATGGGTAAGCTGACAGAAATGAATCACTCACATCTGTCCACCAGAAACAAACAGAAAATACCAACATATATCCAAAGACTATTTAGCTACTAATGATCTAAACAGAATTTGACCTCAGTGAGAAAGATATACTCCACAAAGTATTTTTTAATATATTTTGTCAGAGAAAATATTAAAGCAGAAATCTTTAAAGACTCTTTATCTGTTTTTTTCTTTGAGGTGATCTAGTATCTCCCAGCCCTTATTGTTCTTTAGAATGGAGGCTAAGAAGCAGTAAGTAGGAACAAAAAAATTACCTTGCAAAATTGTTTCACAAGTACTGTAATCAAATGATACAGGGTTCTAAAATCTAGCATTTTCTTTCCTCTTTCAAGATCTCAAACAGCCACATATTTTAGTTAGCTGCCTTGCTTTCACAGCAGTCTGAAAGAACAAGATCTTCGAATTGTTACCATGATGAGGCCTCCTCTTAGAGTGACAGTAGACATCAGAGGAGTACTGTAGTGAGGACAGATACTAACTCAGATATATCATCTTGGGAACCACTGCTAACTACATGATGCTTGCTAACACTGTAGGAATAGGCAATGCAGAATTTCCCATCCAATTCAAAGAGTAACTATTTAAAGATGATTTTGTAGACTGTGATCCTTTGCCACAGTGAAAATATTTCATACTCCACTTCTAGTTCCACATTCTCTCTGCTATTACCCAAATAATCTAGATAGCATATTTAGCAGACTAGACCTTATCTAGAGAGATGATAGTAGACATCATGAATGCAACACTCATTCAGTTTATATGATATTTGAACCAAGGCAGAGCTGAGGCTGGCCTTGGTTCATTATGAAGTGAACCTGAATCATTATGAAATACTCAGAGTGAGAGTGTAAAGGACTAATTAATATTCTCTTTTGCTTTTCTGGGGAAAAACACAGAAAGTCTATGACCAAAATTAAGTTTCATTATGCTTATGGGATGTTTGAAAATTACTTCCTCTGATTAGAGACTGGACTGTTTAAGAAACTGTTGTCTAAATCAGATTTATTATAACTCCAAGTATTATACAGTTTAAAAGCTGACTGATGCAAAGAAGATCACTGGATGATTTTCAACATCCATAAGCTAGAAGTAAACATATGAATGAAATTTCATAGGAAGGATTTTATTCTACTTTACTAAAACAAATAGGAAAACTTCTGATCGAAAAGACAGTAAATATCTCACATGTAATAGAATAAATCTCTAGATCACAGAATCTCTCCTTAAATGAACAAATAAATGAGCAAAAGAAATTCCAGAGCACCACCCATATTAATTAAGTAATAAAAACTTATTATATTATTAACTTTGAAAAGTGATAGCCTAAGAAAGAAACAAAATATTATAGTGGGGTTCTTTGTGTTCTTACAAATTTCACTCTTAGGAAAGGCAGTAGATCAACTGATTCAGAGTATAGTCATGAACAAACTTCACATCTGGACAAAAGTAAACTGACAAAACCCAGGGAAAAACTGTAATATCTTTAAGAGTAGGAGTCCATATTTACAATCATCAACAATTCAACAAAGGCAGTAAAACAGTGACGTTTTTCAGAGTTCCATAATAAATTATAGAACTGATCTAAAATTTCTAGCATGTTCTCATAGAGGAATACAATATACTCTCCAAGTTGGTGGGCTGAGTCCAGATATATGACCTCTTATACAACTGTTGAAGAAACAGAAGAATCCATGCCATCCAGACAAAGTTATATCTGTGAGCAGTGAAGCTCTTCCTTCCACCTACCCCAACATTCTTTGCCACATTTCTCAAAATATACTTGGGAGACAATGAACAATAGGATTCAAATACAATATTAAGTAAAGGACATTTCATATAAAATGAAACACTTGAATAGAGTTCACACATGGTAAGAATGACCAATAGGCAATATGAAAGGAACTGCATGGTCACAAACCCATTAAAAATAATAAATGGGAATATTATAGCAAGTGTAGCAGACAGTCTTCCTGCTCCTCCTCCTGCTGCTGCTGCTAAGTCGCTTCATTCGTGTCCAACTCTGTGCGACCCCATGGACAGCAGCCCACCAGGCTCTGCCATCCCTGGTATTCTCCAGGCAAGAACACTGGAGTGGGTTTCCATTTCCTTCTCCACCTAGATCACCTCTAATTCATTCTTACATGTTTTTTTGTGTGTCCTTTTCTTTGAGGTGAATTTGTTTCTAAAAACCTTCATCAAAGGCTCTTTTACAGAGGTCTGCCCTTCAGGCTATTAGATTCTACTTTGTCTATATTCCAGCAGAAATGGAATCTCTCAAGAATGTATTTATCTCTCTCCCTCTACCTCAATCAATCTGGGATTAGTCAATGGCTGATGGGTGAAAAGAGTATGAAAGCTGTTCTTGAGTTGGTTTGAGGGAACTTTGAGCTGTAATTTACATTCTAGAATCTATCTACATAAACTAAATCTACCTTCTGTAAGGCTTTGCCTAAGACACATCAATGCATGGCTTCTCACTGTCCTTTTCTTACTTCTCCTGGAATTTCCCCTGACAGTACTTCCTACTTTAAAAAATTACTTACCCAAGAATCTTCCCTCTCAGGGGCTGTTTCTGAAGAACCCAATTTAAGACATGGAAAAAGGAATCCAATGTGAAAAAACAGACATCTTCAAATGAAAGGAGGAAAATACCATACCTTGTGGGTACTTCATGCAATGAAAGAGTTTAATAAAAATGCAATTTCAGTGGAATAGTGTCCCAGAGAACAAATTGGAATCAAGATTGCAGGGAGAAATATCAATAACCTCAGATATGCAGATGACACCATCCTTATGGCAGAAAGTAAAGAACTAATGAGCCTCTTAATGAAAGTGAAAGAGGAGAGTGAAAAAGTTGGCTTAAAACTCAACATTCAGAAATCCAAGGTCATGGCATCCAATCCCATCACTTCATGGCAAATAGATGGGGAAACAATGGAAACAGTGACAAACTTTATCTTCTTGGGCTCTAAAATCACTGTAGGTGGCGACTGCAGCCATGAAATTAAAACACACTCCTTGGAAGAAAAGCTATGAGAAACCTAGACAGCATATTAAAAAGCAGAGACATTAATTTATCGACAAAGGTCAGTCTAGTTAAAGCTATGGTTTTTCCAGCAGTCATGTATGAATGTGAGAGTTGGACCCCAAAGAAAGCTGACCACTGAAGAACTGATATTTTTGAACTCTGGTGTTGGAGAAGACTCTTGAGAGTCCCTTGGACAGGAAGAATATCAAACCTAAGGGAAATCAGTCCTGAATATTCATTAGAAGGACTGATGCCAAAACTGCAATACTTTGGCCACCAATGTGAAGGACTGACTCTTTGGAAGACTCCAATGCTGGGAAAGATTGAAGGCAGGAGGAGAAGGGGATGACAGAGAATGAGATAGTTGAATGGCATAACTGACTCAATGGACAAGAGTTTGAGTAAGTTCCAGGAGTTGCTGATGGACAAGGAAGCCTGGCGTGCTACAGTCCATGGGGTCACAAAGAGTTGGACACGACTGAGCAACTGAACTGAAATAATGTCCCAGAGATGAAAAAATTAAGACACAACATTGAAATAACAACTGAGATAGCAAAACAAACCAGTGATCAAAACAATACCATTATAGAACTAATAAACATTAATACTCACAAAACAGATGAATTACTGAAAAAAAAAAAGAAAGTACCTCAAGTAATCACACGGAATCCAATAGAAAAAGATAATAAAGCAATTAGAGATAAGAGTTGAGGTGTGTGCATATGTGTGTGCATCAGACAAAAACAATCCAATCAGGGATCCAAATGTGTTTGTGTGTGTGTATAATAATATATTGCATACATATTCATAATATACATATGAAGCTTTACAAGAATATTTCTCTGAAAAAAGAACTGACTCTGTAGAAGAAGATAACACATGTTCCCAATATATATTGATACAGAAATTGATAGATTCAAATCAATGAAAAATCTGATTAAATCATTCGGTTTCAATGTTAATAAAAGAAATAACATGCTTAGGCATTAAACAGACTATGTATAAGAGGAAAGATTTGGCTGATATCAGAATTCTCCACAGATAACAAAAGAATATCTACCAAGTTCTGTTTGAAGTAATGAGTGACCCAATTACAATCTAGGCAAGATGTCCTTCAGAACAAAGGCTGAAGAATATCTGTAGCAAGCAAGAACATCCGAGACTACAGCAGGTCTAGTTATCCATGAAAAAATTACCTGATGATAAAATCTGGTTAAATAAAGATGGATAAGATAAATTATTTCAGAAATGTAGACATTGTGATAAAAACACTGATGATGAAAATCTAAGTAAAACACAGAACTAAGACAAAAATCCTAATGGAATTATAGTTATAAAGTTAATTTTTTAAGGATATTTGAGTTTACAAAGCATGGTTGAATCATATAGTCACTAAACTTGTTTGCAAGCAGGTTATGAACAAAATCCCTTCCATAATGACTGATGCTGAAAACATTTAAAAATCACAACAGTAACATTATGGTGCTCTCTCACTTACATAGTCAGCAAGAAATCATTTTGCAAATATTTATTCCTTCCTCAATTTATTGAATGCCATAGGTGAGCTTATCATTTACTATACGTAAGAATTCCAAAAAACACTACACTATTTATGCTACCTGAGCCCTTATTTCCAACTGAATATGTAGAATTTCAATAAATATTGGTTTATTCTCCCTCCATTACTACCTCCTCTATTTCCTGGGGGGGAAATTTTTTATTTTAATCTTTATTTTGTGTCCAAAATTTCAATAGGTTCCTTTCTATATATTATCTCCTTTAATATTCACAGTAATCTTACAATTTACAGATAAAATAGAGGCTGAGAGAGGTTTAAGTGAGGAAGAGCCAGGAAGCTAGATTTAAATCCAATTCTTTCTATATGAAACAGTCTGTCCTCTTTGAAGCTCCTGGTATTAAGCTATGAATATGAAGACTCTATTTTAAGTGCTTTAACTACCTGTCTTCTATCAATTCCCCAGTGCCCCCAACCATTAAATTCTCTAAATCCAGAGTTTCTTGTACATTCAAAGTGACCCTTGCATTGCTGAAGTGTACCAGAGATGTCAATAGAGCTATGCAGAACTACAGAAAAAGGAAGATAGAATGAGAAGGCCACAGATTATTATATCAAGTCAACTGCTCTCTCCTTCTGGCTCCAGCCTTTAGATTCTATGATTGCAAAATTGACAAAATAGGGAGAAATGTAGGAACTAAAGTCCTATGTGTGTGCTTGTGGAGTTTGTGTGTGTGTGTGTGATGCGTGTATTTTGCAGGCATAGAATGATTTAATGTACTTTTCCATATGGTCGTATCTTTTTAAATCAAGATTTTCTTTAACAATTACCAAGTGGAAGGTGTTCTGATTAAATGGGCTATTCTTGTCAATTATATGTTACAAATTCCAGCACCCAGATTTCTCAGGATTGCTTCTAATGTGGCCATGAAACCTATCATCCAAGAAGCAGCCATCAGCTGCTTTTCTTCTCACTGAAAACTCAGAATTGAGAAAAGGTGATACAGAAAAAGAAAAATGCAGATGTACTTAAGCTGAAGCCAGGGAAGAGAAAAAGTCATTCTGCTCTAATTAACTCTTTCTGCCTAACCGAGGCTTGAGAAGGTGACACATGACTATTTACTATCTCTAGAGAAGAAAGAGCCACGATGAGAATATTACAGCCCAATATTGTAACCCAGGAAACAGACCATAGACTGCAGTTAAAAGTCCAGAGGAGACTGGTGTTTGAAATTCAATCTGTTGAGTCCAAAACATTTTCCATCATATTGTCCCCATTCTCTAATTTATCACAAGCATGGCATAAGTCAACAGAACACACCTCAACCTCACTTTTACCTGCAAAGTATCATGGCAAAGTAAAAGTATCTATATAGTGTTCCATTTTCAGGAACACCAGTAGAAGGTTGATTTGTTCTAAAATATAATTTCTGCCACTCCCCTACCCCAATATGCCTTGATGTCTGCAATTAATACCATCCAAAGCAATATTTAACAGCCTCTTGAGTCAAGCGCATTTCCTCCAGGTTGACATTATTTTACCTGAGATAAGTGACAACCTATTTAGCTAACTTAATTGTAGAAATTAATTTATCTACTACATGGTAGAGAGTAAAAACCCAGGAGACTATTTTGTAAGAAAATTAGCCTAAGAGACTGTCTAAAGTATGGAATCCTGTCAAGGCCTAGTGAGACACCACAAGGAGATTTTTGGATTTTAGAAATCAGCATGAGAACCCTGGGCTATTAGCAGGACGAGAAGGAAAAGCGAAACTCTGGCTAGTAATAAAGAATGCAAAGAAAAGCTTATCTGTTTGCCTTATCTGTAAAGTACAGTAAGAAAGGTACATAAGGATCGCAAAGATGTAGAAATTTCTGGTGTATGGTAAGTGTGGAAAAGGTGAAGAACTGGAAAGGTGCTAGGACAACTCTATCATAGTTTTAGTCAGATGTAACCTACAGCTGTAAGTTAAATGAATATGTTTCATTTAATCTATGCTGAGTATGTTAAATGAATATGCTTCCCAGGAGTTCCATGCTTCTGGAGTCATTGTAAACCCATCTAAAGAGGCATAACTAGTTTCTGGTCTTACATTTAGGTCTTTAATCCATTTTGAGTTTAATCATTTGTATGGTGGCTCAACTGGTAAAGAACCTGCCTGCCCATGAAAGAAATGCAAGAGATGCCAGTTTGATCCCCTGGGTTAGGAAGATCCCCTGGAGAAGAAAATGGTAATCCACTGCAGTATTCTTGCATAGAAAATTCCATGGAAAGAAAAGCCTGGTGGGCTACAGTCCATGGAGTCACAAACAGTTGGATATGACTGAGCATGCACCTGATACTCACATGGTATTAGGAAGTCCTCTAATTTAATTCTTTTAGGGGTAACTGTCCACTTTTACCAGCACCACCTGTTGAAGAGACTGTCTTTTCTCTATCGTATATTTTTGCACCTTTTGTCAAAGATAAGGTGCTCGTAGGTATGTGGGTTTACCTCTGGGCTTTCTATCTTGTTCTATCAGTCTATATTTCTGTTTTTGTGCTCATACCAAAGCGTTTGCAGGACTGCTGCTTTGTAGTATAGTCTGAAGTCAGTAAGGTTGATTTTTCCAGCTTTGTTTTTCTTTTGAACGATTGCTTTGAAAAATATTATGAAATCCTTTGCTCTACTTCTGTGAAAAATACAATTGGTAGTTAGATAGGGATTGCATTGAATCTGTAGATTGCTTTGAGTAATGCAGCTATTTTTGCAGTATTGATTCTTCCAGTCTAAGAACCCAATATATCTCTCGACATGTTTGTGTCATCTTTGATTTCTTTAATCAGTGTCTTATAGCTTTCTGCACATAGGTCTTTTGTTTCTTAAGGTAGCTATTTCCAGGTATTTTATTATTTTTGTTTCAAGGATAAATGGGACTGTTTCCATAACTTCTCTTTCTGATTTTTCATTGTTAGTATATAGGAATGCAAGTGATTTTTGTGTTTCAATTTTATATCCTATGACATTACTATATTCATTGATTAACTCTAGTAATTCTCTGGTGGCATCTTTGGGGGTTTCTATGTATAGTATCATGTCATCTACAGTGAGACTCCTCCAATTAAAAAAATAAATTAAAATACAAAAAGAGGTATATCTAATAACTGAATATCATATGAATATGCTCATGTTGGAAGGGTTCAGAAAGTATTCTCAACAAGGGATTAAATCCTAAGTAGCATCTAAAGAATATAATGAGCAACACTCGGTTGATATAAGGAAGACTCTGTTTAATTCAGTTGTGAAGGACAGAATGTTTATTTACAACTGCTAAACTACTCCCCTTTGAGAGACGACCAGCAATGAGAAAGGAATCTGAAAACTAAACATGCGTAAATACCTTAATTTTCAAAAGCAATAAATTGTTGGATTCTAGGAGAAAAACTGATAAAAATATTTATTTCCAGAACAATTCAAGAATGGGTTAATAAGCAGGTGATTTGGGAGACATTTATTAAATCAGCCAATATGGATTCTCTAAAATTCATGTTTGTTTCTTTTTTCCATAGTGTTACTTAGCTGGCAGATTTGCTGAATGTTACAATTACAATTCACGTTAATTTCAGAAAAGAATGTAATACCTCTGGCAACTACATGGAATGATGCTGACTGGACTCAGTTAAGTAGATACTTATGAAGCTGGATGACCACTGGCAGAGTATGCATCCTGAAGAATAAATCAGTGGCAACTTGGATGAACAGGTTCCTCTTATAGATCTTACTCACTCTCCCATTAACTTGGAGAATCTGAGAAAGCTCAAACATGAACATGTTTCAATTAAAGTAAAAATAAATAGTTAATGTAACAAAATCTTGATTCAAAGACATGTCAATAGACTGGAATGATAAATCAAATAATATAATTTAAAAACAATAGTTCTGTTCAGGATTCAGGATTGGGAGCTCGTGTACACCTGTGGTGGATTCATGTCGATGTATGGCAAAGCCAATAGAGTATTGTAAAGTAAAATAAAGTAAAAAAAAAAATAAAAAAATGAAATAAAAACAATAGTTCTGTACTTAGGAAGGAAACAGATCTTCTCATAGTGGGGAACAATTTTAAAAGCTCTCCTCTCTATGACCTGGTCAAGCCAACCCAGAAAAAGGTATCTCTCATTTTCAAGATATATAGAGCTAAGTAGTTTTAAAACTATAACATATAAATAATATTTGAAAACCTGACAATATCTATATGCCAAAAACAAAGAAATGGAAGCAGAAGTTGAGAAATGATGGAAGTTATCTATCTGAAGAGCTATCACGTGAAACAAGATATGTACTTATTCTGTGTAGCTCCCAGAGTACAATTAGAAGCAATGAAAAGTTAAAAGGAAGTATGGTTCAATTCAATGTAAGGAGGTCAGTAAAAAGGAGATTGCCTTGTATAATACTGAGTGCCTTTCTTGAAATGATAAACCAGACTTAATACTGTATACAGTCAGCAAAAAACAAGGCCGGGAGCTGACTGTGGCTCAGATCATGAACTCCTTGTCAAATTCAGATTTAAATTGAAGAAAGTAGGGAAAACCACTAGATCATTCAGGTATGACCTAAGTCAAATCCCTTATGATTATACAGTGGAAGTGACAAATAGATTCAAGGGATTAGCTCTGATAGACAGAGTGCCTGAAGAACTATGGATGGAGATTCATGACATTGTACAGGAAGCAGGCATCAAGACCATGAACAAGAAAAAGAAATGCAAAAAGGCAAAATGGCTGTCTGAGGACGCCTTACAAATAGCTGAGAAAAGAAGAGAAGCGAAAAGCAAAGCAGAAAGGGGAAGATATATCCATTTGAATGCAGAGTTCCACAGAATAGCAAGGAGAGATAAGAAAGCCTTCCTCAGCGAGCAATGCAAAGAAATAGAGGGGAAAAAAATATAATGGGAAAGACTAGAGATATCTTCAAGAAAATTAGAGATACCAAGGGAACATTTCATGCAAAGATGGACACAATAAAAAACAGAAATGTTATGGACCTACCAGAAGCAGAAGATGTTAAAGTGGTGGCAATAATACACAGAACAACTATACCAAAAAAGATCTTCATGAACCAGATAACCACGATGGTGTGATCACTCATCTAGAACCAGACATTCTGGAATGTGAAGTCAAGTGGGCCTTAGGAAGCATCAATATGAACAAAGTTAGTGGGGGTGACAGAATTTCAGCTGAGCTATTTCAAATCCTAAAAGATGATGCTGTGAAAGCTAAGTACACAATACGCCAGCAAATATAGAAAACTCAGTAGTGGCCACAGGACTGGAAAAGGTCAGTTTTCATTCCAATCCTAAAAAAAATACAGTGCTAAAGAATGTTCACACAAATGCACAGTTGCACTCATCTCACACGATAGCAAAGCAATGCTCAAAATTCTCCAAGCCAGCCTTCAACAGTATGTGAACCGTGAACTTCCAGATGTTCAAGCTGGATTTAGAAAAGGCAGAGGAACAAGAGATCACAATGCCAACATCTGTTGGATCACTGAAAAAGTAAGAGAGTTCCAGGAAAAATCTACTTTTGCTTTGTTGACTACACCAAAACCTGTGACTGTGTGGATCACAATAAACTGTAGAAAATTCTTAAAGAGATGGGTATACCAGATCATATGACCTCCCTCCNCAATGCCAACATCTGTTGGATCACTGAAAAAGTAAGAGAGTTCCAGGAAAAATCTACTTTTGCTTTGTTGACTACACCAAAACCTGTGACTGTGTGGATCACAATAAACTGTAGAAAATTCTTAAAGAGATGGGTATACCAGATCATATGACCTCCCTCCTAGTAAATCTGCATGCAGGTCAAAAAGCAACAGTTGGAACTGGACATGGAACAACAGACTGGTTACAAATCGGGAAAGGAGTACATCAAGGCTGTCTATTGTCACCCTGTTTACTTAACTTATATACAGAGTACATCATGAGAAAAGCTGGGCTGGATGAAGCACAAGCTGGAATCAAGATTGCGAGGAGAAATATCAATAACCTCAGACATTCAGATGACACCAACCTTATGGCAGAAAGTGAAGAAGAACTAAAGAGCCTTTTGATGAAAGTGAAAGAGGAGAGTGAAAAAGCTGGCTTAAAACTCACCATTCATTGTGTCGTTTATTTTTCTGGAGTTGAGCTGCAGGAGTTGCTTGTATAGTTTTGAGATTAGTTCTTNCATTTCATGCAAGGATAGGCACAATAAAGGACAGAAATGGTAAGGAGCAAATAGAGGCATAGATTAATAAGAAGTGGCAAGAATATATAGAAAAACTGTACAAAAAAGTCTTAGTGACCTGGATAATCATGATGGAGTGGTCACAAACCTAGAGCCAGACATCCAAGAGTGTGTAGTCAAGTTGGCTTCAGGAAGCATTACTACAAACAAAGCTACTGGAGGTGATAGAATTCAAACTGAGCTATTTGAAATCCTGAAAGATAATGCTGTTAAAGTGCTACTCTCAATATGTCAGCAAATTTGGAAAACTCAGCAGTGGCCACAGACTGAAAAAGCTCAGTTTTCATTCCAATCCCAAAGCAGGCCAGCATCAAGAATGTTCACACTACTGGAAAATTGTGCTCATTTCACATTCTCAAAATCTTTCAAGCTAAGCTTCAGCAGTACATGAACCAAGAACTTTCAGATGTACAAGTTGGATGTATTTGCCAGAGGAACCAGAGATCAAATTGCCAACATTTGTAGGATCATAGAAAAAGCAAGGGAATTCCAGAAAAACATCTACTTCTGCTTCATTGACTACACTAATGCCTTGACTGTGTGGGTCACAACAAACTTTGGAAAATTCTTAAAGAGATGAGAATATCAGAACACCTTACCTGTCTCCTGAGAAACTTGTCTGCGGATCAAGAAACAAGAGCTCAAACCTTAAATGGAAAAACGGACTGGTTCAAAATTGGGAAAGGAATGCATCAAAGCTGTACATTGTCACCCTGCCTTTTCACTTACAGGAAGAGTACATTATTCAAAATGCCAGGTTGGATGAATCACAAGCTGGAATCAAGATCGCAGGGAGAAACATCAAGAACCTCAGATACGCAAATGATACTACTCTAATGGAAGAGAGTGAAGAGGAACTAAAGAGACTCTTGATAAAGGTGAAAGAGGAGAGTAAAGACTCTGGTTTAAAACTCAATATTCAAAAAACTAAGATCATGATATTCAGTCCCATAACTTCATGGCAAACAGATGGAGAAAAAGTAGAAGCAGTTACAGGTTTTACTTTGCTGGGCCCCAAAATCACTATGGATGGTGACGACAGCCATGAAATTGAAAGACAATTGCTGCTTGGAAGGAAAGCTATGACAAACCTACACTGTATAGCAAAAAGCTGGTACATCACTTTGCTGACAAAGGTCCCTATAGTCAAAGCTATGTTTTTTCCAATAGTCATGTATGGTTGTGAGAGTTGGACCATAAAGAAGGCTGAGTGATGATGAATTGATGCTTTCAAATTGTGGTGCAGAGAAGACTCCTGAAAGCTCTTTAGACAGCAAGGAGATGAAACCACTCAATTCTAAAGGAAAACAACCCTGAATATTCATTGGAGGGAATGAAGCTGAAGCTCCAATATTTTGGCCACCTGATACAAAGATCTGATTCACTAAAAAGGCCCTGAGGCAGGGAAAGATTGAAGGCAGGAGGAGAAGGGGATGACAGAGGATGAGATCATTAGAATCACCAACTCAGTGGACATGAATTTGAGCAAACTCCAGGAGATAGTGAAGGACAGGAAGGCCTGGTATGCTGCAGTCCGTGGGGTCAAAAAGAGTCGTACATGACTTCACAACTGAACAACATTTATTTAGATATGTTTTATAAGCCAGAATATGACCTACATTGGTTAATGATTAATGTGCACTAAAAAATAATTATATTCCATTGCTGCTTTGTCAGTTTTTCTCTAGAAAACAACTTGGTTGAGAGTTCAGTTCAGTTCAATCGCTCAGTCATGTCCGACTCTTTGCGACTCCATGGACTGCAGCATGCCAGGCTTCCCAGTCCATCAGCAACACCAAAAGTTTATTAAACTCATAAAAATTGAGTCAATGATGCCATCCAACCATCTCACACTCTGTCGTTTCCTTCTCCTCCTGCCTTCAATCTTTCCCAGCATCAGCGTCTTTTCCAATGACTCACTTCTTCACATCAGGTGGCCAAAGTATTTGAGTTTCAGCCTCAGAATCAGTCCTTCCAACGAATATTCAGGGATGATTTCCTTTAGGATTGACTGGTTGGATCTCTTTGCAGTCCAAAGGACTGTCAAGAGTCTCCTCCAACACCACAGTTCAAAAGCATCGATTCTTTGGTGTTCAGCTTTCTTTATAGTCCAACTCTCACATCCATACGTCACTACTGGAAAAAAAAAAAACATAGCTTTGATTAGATGGACTTTTGCTGGCAAAGTACTGTCTATGCTTTTTAATATGCTGTCTAGGTTAGTCATGGATTTTATCCAAGGAGCAAGCGTTTTTTAATTTCATGGCTGTAGTCACCATCTGCAGTGATTTTGGAGACCCACAAAATTAAGTCTCTCTCTGTTTCCATTATTTCCCCAGTATATGCCATGAAGTGATGCAGCCAGATGCCATGATCTTAGTTTTCTGAATGTTGAGCTTTAAGCCAAATTTTTCACTCTCTTCTTTCACTTTCATCAAGAGACTTTTTAGTTCTCCTTCACTTTCTGCCATAATGGTGGTGTCATCTGTATATTTGAGGTTTTAATGGTGGTGTCATCTGTATATTTGAGGTTTTTGATATTTCTCCAGACAATCTTTAGATAACAGCTTGTGCTTCATCCAGCCTGGCATTTCCCATGACGTACTCTGCATAGAAGTTAAATAAGCAGGGTGACAATATACAGGCTTGACATATTCCTTTCCCGATTTGGAACCAGTTTGTTGTTCCATGTCCAGTTCTAACTGTTGCTTCTTGACCTGCATACAGATTTCTCAGGAAGCAGGCCAGGTGGTCTGGCATTTCCATCTTTTTAAGAATTTCCCACAGTTTGTTGTGATCCACACAGTCAAAAGCTTTGGGGTTGTCAGTAAAGCAGTAGACGTTTTTCCTGGAACTCTCTTGCTCTTTCAATGATCCAGTGGATGTTGGCAATTTGGTCTTTGGTTTCTATGCCTTTTCTAAATCCAGCTTGAACATCTGGAAGTTCACGGTTCACATACTGTTGAACCTGGCTTGGAGAATTTTGAGCATTACTTTACTAGCATGTAAGATGAGTGCAATTGTGTGTTTGTTTGAACATTCTTTGGCATTGCCTTTCTTTGGGATTGGAATGAAAACTGACCTTTTCCAGTCCTGTGGCCCCTGCTGAGTTTTTCAAATTTGCTGGCATATTGAGTGCATCACTTTCAAAGCATCATCTTTTGGGATTTGGAATAGCTCAGCTGGAATTCCATCACCTCCACTAGCTTTGTTTGTAGTGATGCTTCCTAAGACCCACTTGACTTCACATTCCAGGATGTCTGGCTCTAGGTGAGTGATCACACCTTCATGATTATCTGGGTTGTGAAGATCTTTTTTGTACAGTTCTTCTGTGTATTCTTGCCACCTCTTCTTAATATCTTCTGCTTCTGTTAGATCCATACCATTTCTGTCCTTTATTGTGTCCATCTCTGCATAAAATGTTCCCTTGGTATCTCTAATTTTCTTGAAGTGATTTCTCATCTTTCCCATTCTATTGTTTTCCTCTATTTCTTTGCATTGATTGCTGAGGAAGGCTTTCTTATCTCTCCTTGCTATTCTTTGGAACTCTGCATTCAAATGGGTATATCTTCCCTTTTCTCCTTTGCCTTTCACTTCTCTTCTTGTCTCAGCTATTTGTNTCTATTTCTTTGCATTGATTGCTGAGGAAGGCTTTCTTATCTCTCCTTGCTATTCTTTGGAACTCTGCATTCAAATGGGTATATCTTCCCTTTTCTCCTTTGCCTTTCACTTCTCTTCTTGTCTCAGCTATTTGTAAGGCATCCTCAGACAGCCATTTTGCCTTTTTGCATTTCTTTTTCTTGATCATGGTCTTGATCACTGCTTCATGTACAATGTCACAAATCTCCCTCCATAGTTCTTCAGGCACTCTGTTTATCAGATCTAATCCCTTGACTCTATTTGTCACCTCCACTGTATAATCATAATGGATTTGATTTAGGTCATGCCTGAATGGTCTAGTGGTTTTCCCTACTTTCTTCGGTTTAAGTCTGGATTTGGCATTAAAGAGTTCATGATCTGAGCCACAGTCAGCTCCCAGTGTTATTGATCCTTTATTCTATATTTTGCTGATTTTCAGCCAAAAATTTCTATCAAATTTGAACTTTTCTATTTACATAGTGTGTCTTTTTCTACCCTTTTACTTTATAACATATTACATCTTTATACTTGAGGTGAATTTATTATAAGCAAAATAACAATCTCTGCCTTTTAATTTTTATGCTTAGACCATCTACATTTGATATAATTACATATATTGTTGGATTATGATCTACTATCTCTTCCTTCAGTTGTTTCCCGTTTTCTATTTATCTCTCCTCCTTTCGATTTATCGAGTTTTTTTTTTCATAAATCCTTACTTTTTTTCCCCAACACCACTGATAGAGTCTTTTTCATATTACCGACTCTAGTTCACAATGAGCACTCATGGAATAAAGGTTACAGGTGTATGCAAACTGTGTTTGTGTCCAGGATCCCAGGGTTCTATATTTTCACCTTTTCATCCATATCAGTCCTTAGAATTCTCTTTAACATATTACCTGGTTTTAAAATTTATTTATATGGCACCTAGACTCTCTTTAATCCAGTGCTCTTCCACATGTCATCCAGTATTTGCATCTTATCTCTCCTTGGAAGATCCTTTATTTCCTTAGATTTCAGGCTATTTGGTTGTTCTTCAACCTCTATTCTCTAATAGATTCAAGAAAATTTATGATTTAGTAACTAGTCTAACTTTATTTTTTGTTTACATTGGAACCAAAGCTCTTTCTAGCATTCTAAATTCTGAAAATAAGTAACATTATTCATGGTCCATACTTTAAGTAACATAGCTGTAGAAAAATTCTCACCCCTTGAAGCAAAATATTCATACAGAAGACAAATATGAGAATTTTTTCATTGCAAGTGAGAGCTCTTAACAACTCTCTTTGCTTAAGTTCTGTATTCATAAAGCAATATGTCTTTTCCTAACAAGATTCTATACAGATAAATAATTTTTGTGCCATATCAGTATTTATATTTGTTTGCTGCTACAAATCAATTTAAAATAAATTTTGAGTAAGGAGCTC
>SJYV01053826.1:24914-53121 GCA_006410875.1 Neotragus pygmaeus
GGATGATTACTTTTTGATAAGGTGACTATTCATAAAAATATGGTAACTATGAGACGTGATAGGTATGTTAATTAGTTGGATTGTGGTAATTATTTTACAATGTATACATATATCAAAACAATATATTATGTATCTTAAATATAAACCAATCAATTTGTCAAATATATACATTATATATAATATATATAATTTTTTCCAAGAAGCTAGTAGAACTGACTATTAATCATGGATAATTGTTACTCTTGCTTGGATAAGTGGATACAAACAGCCCAGGACACATAGTGACCTAATCAAAATGAAGTCATATCCTTAGTTTAGGCTAACCTATCCCATTACTATTTATACTACACTTGCCTGAATTACCAGGACAGATCCAATGTGTATGGCTTGGATGATGAAATGTATGTATTATACTAGTAACAAACATGGCTACTCTGAATTTTTAAGATTGATTACAACTCTGAACTGGCCCAATACAAAGAAACCCTTCTGAATGCCGCTCCAATATTCTTGGTAGACATTCCATAAAAATAAAACATTAGTTAAATGTTACTAGGTCCTTTGATAGTTAAAAATAAAAGAGGTTCCTCTATTGAAACTTTTTGAGCTTCACTAATATTTAGTGCTTTGTTCATGCTCTTTCAGTTAGAACAACTCAGTAAGGTTCCACTTTTGAATTTCTAACTGGACCTAAAGATGAAAGTACAGAGAGAATGACCTACTTTATACATTAAAAAAAAAAAAAAAATAGTGACCTCTTCATGTGCTCTACAATACTTCTTCATCCTGGCAAAACTTTCTTTGAGTTTCTCCAAATCTTAGAAGCATTTAAAAAGGAGAAGGAATAAATGACTATCTTAATTGCTTAGAAAGTAAAACATCATTACAAATGATAATAGATACTCCCAGACTGCAAAAGACAAAGTTATCATTTGGTCAAGCTACAAAATTCATGCAAACTTACCAAATTCAAGAATTATTCACTAAATTATTTGTGCTCAAAATCTTCCTTACTGCAAAGGGAATATATAAATCAGACAGAGACTAGAACATATCCTAGAGTAGCCTATCCAATTGTGAAAAATAAGATGCACACATAGGAAAACAAGAAAAAACATACTTTAATCAAGCTTGTGTTATAAAGATAGTAGATACTATGAGAATCCAAAAATATAAAAAATGTTCTAAGGACTGATCAGATACTAGAGCAAATCTGACATATAGATCAATTTTCTTTTGCAAGAAGAGTGTTATGTTTTGGTTTTATTTGGTTTACTTTCAGAATTTTTATATTTAAAACAAGTTCTAAGATATAAAAATTTTAATGATAAGTTTATTTCTACCAATGTTTTCCTAGATTCACCAAATATTAACATTTCATCTCATTGGTATGCACATGCTCACACATGTATTTACTCCTCCACTACGGCATATATCCCCCAAGAAAAAGGATACTCTTTTATACAAAAAAGTAAAAATTATCAAACTTAGAAAATTTCACTTAATATTTTAATTTCAGTAATTTCACTATCATTTTAATATAAGACCTATGCTCAAATAATGCCATTATTTTCCATTTCAATTTTTTTAAATCAAATATCCAAACTAAAATCATGGATTAGGTTTAGTTTTCATATTCCTTTGGTCTGCTTTAAACTGGAATAGTTCTTCAATTTTTCATTGTCTTTCATGACACTTAAACATTTAAAGTGTTCACACCAGCTTGTCATATGCCAAAGACCTCCATAATGAGTGGAGTCTATATGAATGTTACCACATGAATTAAGCATGGAAAATCTCACTTTTTTTTAAGATTTTTTTTTTATGTGAACCATTTTTAAAGTCTTTATTGAATTTGTTACAATATTGCTTCTGTTTCATATGTTTCTGTTTTTTGGCCCCAGGTAATGTGGGAGTTTAGCTCCCTGACCAGCGATCAAACCTGATCCACTTACATTGAAAGATGAAGTCTTAACCACTGGACCACCAAGGAAGTCCCTGGACGAGTCCTATTGTTGAGTTAACTTTCGGGATGATGGAAATATTCAAGTTTGAGACACAATTATGGAAGTATTCTTATTTTAACTGAGAAGATTTGGACAAATTAAGTGAGAATATCCAAAGTATGGAAGGATGTGTCACTGTACAGTGTATATGAACACAGCAAAAATGGTGCAACTGTGCTAGAGTAGCCCAAAGGGATAAGTTGTCTATAGTTATAATTGGGAAATTTTATTTTCATTGGTCAAATCAATATTATAATATTACTAGCATTACCTTTGCAGTTAATCTAATGAAAATTCAGAAACAGAATTGCTGGCAATTATCCCAATTAATTCAGATACAATGGCAATTGTAAGCAGCAACCTATTATGTGACATCTGTTCTGGCTATAGTATAGTAAAAGGACCACACTTAATTTCCCACCATAAATAATTAGAAAACTTGACCAACTATATCCACACATTGGACAATGAATTAGCATTGAACTGGGATTCTTGAGTGAAGGGAAACTAAAAAGGTGAGCCCCGTGAGAGCTCCAGCTTTCAACCTGGAGACAATTTCCACAATGAAGGTATAGATATAGAAAATCCAAACAATCCTCAGTGGCCTTGCTGAGTTGACGAGATGGAGTTTAGAGTTCAGAGATACTGAAGAGGCTTGAAACTTTAAGGCAGAATTTTGGAAAAGCAAGAGCTATGCAGAATAAAAGCTCCAGATATTTATATAGCTATCACTTTCAAATGTATAACATAAAACCTTATATGGCTGCACACAAAATCACTAGACAGATGTAAACTAAGTAGTATCTAGAGTTCATATAAGTGATGAAAAAGTTCCAACTAGCCAGAACAGAGAGACATTGTTGATACTAGGGACATTCACTGGAAATTTCAGAGAAATCCCTCTGTTGTAGTACAGTTGAACTATTCCACGGAGTAAAGCTTAATTTAGAATTCCCTTGGAAAATATTAAAAAGAGGCTTTGGGGCATCAAATTCATTTGCAACTTATTTCTCTTTTCTGAAAACAAAATCCAACATCATTCAGAGAGGATGAAAAAATTCAGACATTCAACAATGTAACATTTATAATATTCACTACCCAGTAAATAAAACTACTAAATATGTCAAGATGTAAGAAAACATGGCCCATATAGTCAAGATGTCAAATTTCCATAAACTGGCCAGTGTACTTAATGCATTTTTAATGAAAATCCTTTCAAGATTTTTGTGGATGGAGAAAAACTGACTTGAAAATTTATTTAGAAAAACAAAGGTATAAGAATAATAGTGGATATTTTGAAAAAGAAAAATACAGTTGGAGGACTCACTCTGATATTAAAATATTTTTTAAAAGTACACTGTAATAATCAAGACAGTATGGACCTGGAAAGGAATATACATACTGATGACTGGAATAGAATAGAATCTAGATATAGATCCACACAAATAGAGCCAAATGATTACTTTACTGAGTTAACATTTGCTTAAAACATATGCTTGATATGTTGAGTATTATATTTCTACTTTTATATCACTCCATGGGAAATAGATGGAGAAACAGTGGAAACTGTGTCAGACTTTATTTTGGGGGGCTCCAAAATCACTGCAGATGGTGACTGCAGCCATGAAATTAGAAGACGCTTACTCCTTGGAAGAAAAGTCATGACCAACCTAGATAGTATATTCAAAAGCAGAGACATTATTTTGCTGACTAAGGTCCATCTAGTCAAGGCTATGGTTTTTCCTGTGGTCATGTATGGATGTGAGAGTTAGACTGTGAAGAAGGCTGAGCGCCGAGGAATTGATGCTTTTGAACTGTGGTGTTGGAGAAGACTCTTGAGAATCCCTTGGACTGCAAGGAGATCCAACCAGGCCATTCTGAAGGAGATCAACCCTGGGATTTCTTTGCAAGGAATGATGCTAAAGCTGAAACTCCAGTACTTTGGCCACCTCATGCGAAGAGTTGACTCATTTGAAAAGACTTTGATGCTGGGAGGGATTGGGGGCAAGAGGAGAAGGGGACGACAGAGGATGAGATGGCTGGATGGCATCACTGACTCGATGGACGTGAATCTGAGTGAACTCTGGGAGCTGGTGATGGACAGGGAGGCCTGGCATGCTGCGATTCATGGGGTCGCAAAGAGTCGGACATGCCTGAGTGACTGAATTGAACTGATACACTAAGGTATGCTACATAATAAAATTTTAGTTTCTATTCATCAACATATAGTTGACTCCCTTTACCCATTTTGTTTTCCTTTATGCACTTCTATCCATGCGGTCACCATATTACACTCAGTATTTGGCTTGGTCTTTATTTTTATATATCACATGTGAGTGAAATTACACAGTATTTGTCTTTCTCCATCTAACATTTCATTTATCATAATACTATGAAGGTCCATATATGTTGTCAATAGTGACAAAATTTTATTTTTCATAGCTGAGAATTGTTCCTGTGTGTGTTTGTACATCTCTCTGTCTTATCTATCTGTGTTTGTGCATACAGCCTCTTATCTATCCATCCATTCATCAGACACTTAGGTTGCTTCTATATCTTGGCTGTTATAAATAATACTGAAATTCATACAAGGGTGTATGTATCTATTTCGTTTTGGTATTCTTTAGACAAATACTCAGAAGTGAAACAGTTACATCATATGATAGTTCAATTCTTTATTTTTTGAGGTATCTCAGTACATTTACCATAGTACTATACTAATTTACACTCCCACCAACAACTTACAAGAGATCTCTTTCCTCCACATCTTCACCAACATTTGTTATTTGTGTTCTTTTTAATAATAGCCATTCTGACAGGGATGAGATAAATTTTGATTATGGTTTTGATTTCCATTTCACTAATAATTTTTGAAGTTGAGTATCTTTTCATGTGCCTGTTGGCCATCTATCTGTCTTCTTTGGAAAATATCTGTTTAGCTCTCTGCCAGTTTTTAAATCAAGTTTTTTTTTTTTTTAATATTGTATGACTTCTTTGTATTTTTAGATATTAACTCCTTATCAGATGATGGAGAAGGAAATGGCACCCCACTCCAGTACTCTTGCCTGGAGAATCCCAATGGATGGAGGAGCCTGGTAGGCTATAGTCCATGAGGCCATGGAGAGTTGGACACAACTGAGCAGCTTCACTTTCACTTTTCACTTTCATGCACCAGAGAAGGAAATGGCAACCCACTCCAGTATTCTTGCCTGGAGAATCCCAGGGACAGAGGAGCCTGGTGGGCTACCATCTATGGGGTTGCAATGAGTCGGACATGACTGAAGCAACTTAGCAGCAACAGCAGCAGATATATGATTTCAAATATCTTCTTCCATTTGGACAGTTGCTTTATTGATTATTTCCTTTACTGTAAACAAGTTTTTGAGTTTGATATAGTCCATTTAATTTTGTTTTTTGTATCCCTTATCTCAGGAGACAGATCCAGAAAGATATTGCTAAGATAGATGACCAAAATTTTCCTATCTATGTTTTCTTCTAGGACTTTTATGGTTTTTTCCCCAGGAAGCTCTTTTATTCTTTGTAAAGTTTCCATGGCCCAGAGACATGTGTACCCCAATGTTCATCTCATCACTGTTTATAATAGCCAGGACATGGAAGCAACCTAGATGTCCATCAGCAGATGAATGGATAAGAAAGCTGTGGTACATATACACAATGGAGTATTACTCAGCCATTAAAAAGAATACATTTGAGTCAGTTCTAATGAGGTGGATGAAACTGGAGCCTATTAAATAAAGTGAAATAAGCCAGAAAGAAAAACATCAATATAGTATACTAACGCATATATATGGAATTTAGAAAGATGGTAATTATATCCCTGTATGCAAGACAGTAAAAGAGACACAGATGTATAGAACAGTCTTTTGGACTCTGTGGGAGAGGGCGAGGGTGGGATGATTTGGGAGAATGGCATTGAAATATGTATAATATCATATATGAAATGAATCACCAGTCCAGGTTCGATGCATGATACTGGATGCTTGGGGTTGGTGCACTGAGATGACTTTTATGGTTTTAGGTATTATAGTCAAGTCTAATCCATTTGTATTTGATTTCTGTGTATGGTGTAAGAGTGGTTTAGTTTCACTCTCATTGATGTGACTTTCCAGTTCCTCCCACACCATTTATTGAAAGGGCTACCCTTTCTCCATTGAATATTCTTTGGCTTCCCAAAGGAAATGAAGTAAAAGACAAGATAATGCAATGAAACTTCAAATCTAGGGCTCTACAGCTAGTCAAAATATCTTTTTGAAATAAAAGTAAATGAAATTTTCTGAATACCAAAACATAATTTTTCAGATAATTTGTAGGCCACGCCAAAAGCAATGTTGAACATATAGATATTTTATCATGATAAAGGGCTCTATGCATAAAAAGATGTAACAGTCCTCAAATTTTACCACTTAATTCTTTATATAAAGGAAAAATGTACAGAACGATAGATTAGATAAATCTACAGAGAGTAAAATTTTAATCTTTCTCAATGACTAATAAAACAAGCACATATAAAACAGTAATGATGTGTAAAATATTGAGACATATCAGAGAATCCTAAGTAAAAGAAAGCATATACCATATCATAGACTAGAAGATTTAATATTGTAAATATGAAAATTCTGTGTATATATATATATAAAGCTATAATTTTAATGCAATCCAAATCAAAGCTAACTGGGTTTTAGCTGTAGAAACTGGCAAGTTGATTCTAACAGTTTCATATAGATGCAAATGATCAAGAATAACTGAGACAATCTTTAAAAGATAAACAACATCTGAGGACTTACATTAAGACCTACTTAACTACCATATTTATGACAAGGGGTTTTCTATTACGGCAGACAAAAAGAAAGATCACAGCAATAGTCTCAGAAATAGATTCATATAAAGGAATTTGATTTATATCAAAGGCAAGATAAACCATATTAAGCTGGATAAATGACAGTCTTTCCTGACAAGTAGAAAAAGGCCAGTTGGTCATATACATGAAAACAGGAAATATTGATTTTCATCTCATATTGTAAAAAATAAATTTTAGATATATTCTGCATATAAATCTGAAAAGTAAAATGACAGAACAGTATCTACATGAGTTTAAGTATCAAATAATATATTCTAAACACAAGGCATAGGAAGAGGAGATCAAAATAGCAGAATAGAAGGACCCCTGCANAAATATTGATTTTCATCTCATATTGTAAAAAATAAATTTTAGATATATTCTGCATATAAATCTGAAAAGTAAAATGACAGAACAGTATCTACATGAGTTTAAGTATCAAATAATATATTCTAAACACAAGGCATAGGAAGAGGAGATCAAAATAGCAGAATAGAAGGACAGGAAGCTCACCTCTTCCCACAGATAAATCAAAAATACATTTATAAACAGAAAAATTCTTATAGAAAATATATTGAATGTTGGGAAAAGATCTCATACAACCAAAATGGCAAGAAAAATCACCATGTAACCAAATAGGGCAAAAGGTTTAAGAAACAAAGGGAAGGGGGAAAGAAGGGACCTGAGCCTCTGAGAGGGAGCTGTGAAAGAGGAGAGGTTTACCTCTAGGCTCAATTAGTCTTCAAATAATAATGAAGACCTTCACTGAGGTATCCCCAGTGCCCATAAGACTAGCTGCCCATTCATAAATCTTGACTTAGGAATGCACTTCTTGTTTCCAAGCATGTACCCCCCAGACCCTAGGTTAACTGTGAAATTGTCCCAATTGTCCTTCAGCTGTGTTAGAGGCAGCGTGAATGCTTCTGGTTCATGGGCCCCCTGATCCCACCCTGTGAGTAAGTTACCTATAAAAATAAACTGATCTGTTGATTATTTAAAAAAAAATAGAGGAATGGTTTACTCACTCTGGGAACACCCACCCTTAACTAGCTGGGAGATCAGCCAGGATAGAAAGAGAGCTTCAGAGACTCAGAGGAGAGTGTAGCAGACAGACTACAGCAGGGAGAACAGACAGAGACCAGTATAGATGGTCCTGACCACCTCCCTACTCTCCTCAGCCCAAAACACATCTGCTGGTAATCACAGGGGCTGGATGCTAAAACCTGGACTTCGGCAGGCAGACTATGGGAGAGGAGCATGGTCGACTTTGCATCAATGGCCTGAAGGGACTGGAGTGTGAGCTGAGCTTCGGCTAATGTTGTACACAGAACAGATCCTGGGTCCTCCACAGAAGCCTCGGTGAGTGAAGGGAGAGACACTGCCCTGCCTAAGAAACATCATTCTAGGTGAGTTCATAGTCGGTTTACCTCCACCTCAACAAAGCTTTGGGAGTTCACAAGCCCCTTCAGGTTGCTTACACTTGGAGAGGGGTTGAAACCTGAGCCAGTCCCCAGCGGCCACAGGACATGACAATTTTGGAAGCTGAGCTGAAGTCTAAGGACTGTCTAAGTGGCTGTGAGATCCAAATACTCACACCACCTCAGGCAGCTTTGTAAATGCAGTGGCTGGGGCAGGTCTAGAGTTAGCAGCTACAGGATTTGCTGCATGAGCCCAGGGAGACAGGCANTTTGGAAGCTGAGCTGAAGTCTAAGGACTGTCTAAGTGGCTGTGAGATCCAAATACTCACACCACCTCAGGCAGCTTTGTAAATGCAGTGGCTGGGGCAGGTCTAGAGTTAGCAGCTACAGGATTTGCTGCATGAGCCCAGGGAGACAGGCAGGATCTGGGTCTGAACTGATGCTGGAATTCCCACATGGGTCCAGGTGTGTGACCACAGCAGTCCCAGTGCTTCCCTTCAGTGGATCTGCAACAACTGATCTGTGCTGGCAACTTTATGAGTAAAGCACCTGAGGGAAACACAAGCCAACTGCCTGCATTTCCATGGTTGAGGCGGGGCTGAGGGCAGTGCCAACAAGAGTGAGCTTTGTGAACTTGCACACTGGGTGACAGGAAACAGCACATAGCATGTTTTCCAGTGGAGAAATCCAGCAAAGTAATATTCAGTGGCTCCTCTGCCAGGGTGAGCATATCAGTCTCGCCTTTATCATGCCAAAGCTCAGAGACAGATCTGGGGGTTTCTACTCCAATAACCAGGGAGCAAACCCCATTACTGGCAGGACTGTTGACAAGCACAGAGCAAAGAAGAGGACCCCTTCAATATCTGGTTAAAACTGTGGTCAAGACAATAACAATTACACCCCCTGTCAAGGGAATAAGGGCCAGCACACACTGAGGAAAGACATGGGCATCTGTACTAAAAATAGCCCTCACACCAAAAATATTGGACTCTCACAGGCTACACAGGCATGTTCCTGCAAAAATGCAGCCCTCCAAGAGAACAGTACATTACTGTTTCTCCTCAACTCAGAGAGTCAGAGAAATCTAAGTAAAATGAAGCAGAGGAACCACTCCCAATCCAAGAAGAATGAAACAGATCAGTCCAGTCTACAACACCTCAAGTACAACAGAAACTACAATGCAACATTGTAAATCAACTATATTTCAATATCAAAATTTTAAAAAGAAAGCATAAAGAACCAGGCAGGCAAAAAAGAAATATTGATAATCTGGACTATATTAACCTTAAAAATATTTGTTAATAAAAACCATAATTAGGATGGTGAAAATTCAACCCATCATATGTGAAGAGATTTGTAATTNTCATGTCCAACTGTGCGACCCCGTGGACTGTAGACCCACCAGGCTCCTCCGTCCACGGGATTCTCCCGGGAAGAATACCGGAGTGGGTTGCCACGGGAGGGCTACAGCTCAGGGGTTCCCAAAGAGTCGGACACGACTGAGCAACTAATCGTACAGTGAATGAGAAAAGTGGTGATTTCTATCGGTTTAGAAAAACAGGAACCGGAATGATCCCAATGATGTCTCGCTTTGCGTTTCCTATCCTATTAAACCTGGCTTTTTGCGTGTATACCCTGTTCCACCTGAAGCTCAGTAAACCCTCTATCTTCCACTTGGGCTGTAATCACTCAGTGCTAAAGCACTCGCTGCAATTGCCCCCCAAAATAACCAAAACGAGACACCAAACCAAACCAAAACAAAAAAACAGCAAGACAGACAGTAGGAAAAACACGATTTCTTCCTTCACACTTTGAGCTCCAAGTATGATACTGAGCACTCAGGATACTCAATCCGAGCTGATACAACTGAATATCAAAAAGCGACTCCATCGAAAAATGGGCAGAAGAGCCACGCAGACATCTCTCCAAAGACGACATACAGATGGCCCACCGGCACAGAAAAAGATGTTCGTCATGGCTAATGATTGAAGAAAGGCAAAGCTGCCGTGAGGTATCAGCTCGCATTGGGCAGAATGGCCATCATCAAAAAGTCTACACGTATGGAGAACAGGCTTCCCTGGTGGCTCAGCTGGTAAAGAATCAGCCTGCCATGCAGGAGACCCTGGTTCGATTCCTGGGTGGTGAAGATCCCCTGGAGAAGGGGTAGGCACTGTACTGTTCCTGTCTCTTATACACATCTAGATGTGTATAAGAGACAGGTATTTACTCTGACCACAGTGTAATTAAATTAAGAATTAATAAGAAAATATGGTTAGCCATCCTTATTTGGAGAAATTAAGCAACACCCTTCCGAAACAGTACCTGGGTCTGGGAATAAATTTAAACATTAGAAAATATTGTGAAATAGTGATAGCAAAGATACGATATAACTAAATTCTTCTAATGCAACTAAAGTAGTGCTTTAGGGAAATTTATACCTTAGATTTAGAAAAGAAGAAAGGCCAAAAATGAAAAAATATGTAAGCTTCTATTTAAGAAACTAGGAGAAGAGAAAATAAAGCCTAAAGGATA
The DNA here is from genome assembly GCA_006410875.1 of Neotragus pygmaeus. NCBI lineage: Eukaryota > Metazoa > Chordata > Mammalia > Artiodactyla > Bovidae > Neotragus > Neotragus pygmaeus. The sequence continues at coordinate 35,729 of SJYV01053826.1, forward strand.
CAGAAATTGGGATTAACAAAGAAAAGAACAAAAATTAATTTTAAAAAAGAAGGTAAGCATGGTGGTAGTGATGGTGGTTTAGTCCCTAAGTCAAGTCCTACTCTTGCGACTCCATGGACTGTGGCCCACCAGGCTCCTCTGTCCATGGGATTTTGGGCAAGAATATTGGAGAGGGTTGCTGTTTCCTTCTCCACGGGATCTTCTAAACCCAGAGATTGAACCTGCGTCTCCTGCTTTGCAGGTAGTCTCCTGCATTGCAAGTGGATTCTTTACTGCTGAGCCACCAGGGAAGCCCAAGATAAGGATTATAGAGAAAACAGAGGAAAACCTTTCAAACTGAAAACTGATAACCACTGAGCAATACTAAACGAGAACAAAGAGAAAATGAAGTTAATAATACCAAGAATGAAGAAATGTCACTATAAATCATACAAATTTTTTGGTCATAGTTTTATTGAGATTAAATTTACATATCTAATGTGGATAAATACTCAGAAGATTTTCAGTTTCTCCACAACCTTGCCAACACTTTTTTTTTAATCATAGCCATTTTGAAAGGTTTGAGAGGATATCTCTTATGGCTGTGATTTACATTTCCCTGATGACTAATAATGTTGAGCATATTTTCCTATACCTATTGGTTATTTCTCAGAGAAGATGATGGCACCCCACTCCAGTACTCTTGCCTGGAAAATCCCATGGACAGGGGAGCCGAGCCTGGTAGGCTGCGGTCCATGGGGTCACGAAGAGTCGGACACGGCTGAGTGACTTCCCTTTCACTTTTCACTTTCTTGCATTGGAGAAGGAAATGGCAACCCACTCCAGTGTTCTTGCCTCGAGAATCCCAGGGACGGGGGAGCCAGGTTGGCTGCCATCTATGGGGTCACACAGAGTCGGACATGACTGAAGTGACTTAGCAGCATTGGTTATTTCTATATCTTCTTTGGAGAAATGTCCATTCAAGCCTCTGGCTAACTTTTTAATTGGGTTATTGTGTTTTTTTTCTTGTTGTTGTTTTGCTCTTGAGTTGTAGGATTTCCTTATTATATTTTGCAAATTGTCTATTTTTGCCTGTTCTTTTGGTGTCATATCCATGGAATCATGAAAAATGTATATGTATTTGGTGAGGAACTAAATTATCAGGTATCTAAAATGTAATTTGTATCTGTTGATGACATTAAAACATCACACAAAGTAAAATAAATTCAGATTCAGTAAGATTATAGATATTCTTAACTCAAATTATAAAATTATTTGAAGAAAATAAAAGGATTAAAAGCTATTTTGAGATGAAGAATGGCATCTGAAACACTGCATTAAAGGCAGAATTCATAAAAGTAAAACATAGTATATTTGATAATATAACCACACCACATACACAACCCAACATACATATGCAAAAAATGGGGTAAATACTTTCAGTAGTATTTAAGAAAAGCAATAGGTGGTGTTAATTTGTAGAGAGTTCCTATAAATAAATGAAATTTTAAACAATCTAGAGAAAAAATATAAACGATGATGGAAGATATCTTAAAGATATCTGAAATACCTTTAAGTATTTACTTGTTTATCATGTCCACATTCCACAACAAATACACACACATTTATACCCCTGAATGAAAGTTCCAGGGAAGGACCTTGCATATCTTATTTACCCCATGTTTCTGCTATTAGGATGGTGATTGCACATTCACCATTCAACAAGAATGCATGGAGAAGCTTTTCTAAATACCATGATGGGGCTTGATAAATATTTATTGAATGAATAAGTAGATGAATAAAGTTCAGTGAAATAGAATTTATTTAAATTCATGGTAATCAGCAAAATAGTAAAGCCAATATAAATTAATGGTAATGTTTTCTGATAATAAATGGTGCATATTAAAAATAATTAGTGCATAAGCACAGAATTAATTTATATTCAAATTTCCACTCATGCGATTTTTAAAAAGTTTTTCTTAAATTTATTTTTGGCTGTACTGGGTCTTGGTGCTGTACGTGGGCTTTCTCTACTTGTGGTGCACGGGCTTGGTTTTTCCACGGCATATGGAATCTTCCTGGTGTGTGTGCATGTGTGTGCTGTTTCTTCAGTCATGTCCAACCCTGTGTGACCCAATGGACCTGTCTCTTATACACATCTTACTAACCTAGCAACATCAGTAATTGGATTTGCAATCTAATTACAATGGATTAGATACTTCAAATTAAAGCCCCTCTACTAACTGATAAACCAACAAAATTCATGTAAATGCTACCTGCAAGATACTCACATTGTATATGAGAGCAAATAAAGGTCAAAAGTAAAATGAAGGGGGAAAATGTATATATTATGTGAATACTAGGCTTCCCAGGTGGTGCTAGTGGTGAAGAACCTGCCTGCCAATGTAGGAGACATAAGAGACGTGGGTTCAATCCCTAGGTCAGGAAGATCTCCTGGAGGAGAGCATGGCAACCCACTCCAGTATTCTTGCCTGGAGAATCCCATGGACAGAGGAGCTTGGCGGGCTACAGTCTTTAGCAAAGAGTTGGACATGACTGAAATGACTTAGCAAGCCCACACACGTGAATACTAACTATAGGAAAGCTGCAGTAGCTATAGCAAGGTCACAGAAAGGAGACTTAAGTGAAGATGTGTTAATTTAGTTAAAGATATTTTCATGATTATACAGTAGTATGCCCTTAATAAAGATATTACAGATATCAGAATCCAGGGAAGATATCGAAACATAGCTTTGAAATACAGAATAATACTTGACAGAATGAAAAGAAGAAATAGACCAAATAACAATCAACCTGGGGGAACTTTAACAAATCTTTTTCAATACCATGCAGATCAGGCATACAAAAAAGAAGGAAGACTATAGTAGATGTAAAACACCACAATCCACACATTTAGCTAAATAACATATAAAGAGCAATGCACCCAATAGTGGAAGAATTCACATTATTGTACATGCACTAGGAACATTTATCAAAAATGACCATATGGTAGGACAAAAACCTTCAGATAATTAAATTTATACAGAGTATTTACTCTGACCACAGTGTAATTAAATTAAGAATTAATAAGAAAATATGGTTAGCCATCCTTATTTGGAGAAATTAAGCAACACCCTTCCGAAACAGTACCTGGGTCTGGGAATAAATTTAAACATTAGAAAATATTGTGAAATAGTGATAGCAAAGATACGATATAACTAAATTCTTCTAATGCAACTAAAGTAGTGCTTTAGGGAAATTTATACCTTAGATTTAGAAAAGAAGAAAGGCCAAAAATGAAAAAATATGTAAGCTTCTATTTAAGAAACTAGGAGAAGAGAAAATAAAGCCTAAAGGATACAGAAATTGGGATTAACAAAGAAAAGAACAAAAATTAATTTTAAAAAAGAAGGTAAGCATGGTGGTAGTGATGGTGGTTTAGTCCCTAAGTCAAGTCCTACTCTTGCGACTCCATGGACTGTGGCCCACCAGGCTCCTCTGTCCATGGGATTTTGGGCAAGAATATTGGAGAGGGTTGCTGTTTCCTTCTCCACGGGATCTTCTAAACCCAGAGATTGAACCTGCGTCTCCTGCTTTGCAGGTAGTCTCCTGCATTGCAAGTGGATTCTTTACTGCTGAGCCACCAGGGAAGCCCAAGATAAGGATTATAGAGAAAACAGAGGAAAACCTTTCAAACTGAAAACTGATAACCACTGAGCAATACTAAACGAGAACAAAGAGAAAATGAAGTTAATAATACCAAGAATGAAGAAATGTCACTATAAATCATACAAATTTTTTGGTCATAGTTTTATTGAGATTAAATTTACATATCTAATGTGGATAAATACTCAGAAGATTTTCNTAAGAGACAGATGTACTCCTTTCCCAATTTGGAACTAGTCCAGTGTTCCATGTCTGGTTCTAACTGTTGCTTCTTGACCTGCATACAGGTTTTGCAGGTAAGGTGGTCTTGTATTCCTATCTCTTGAAGAATTTTCCAGATTGTTGTGATCCACACAGTCAAAGTGTTTGGTATAGTCAGTGAAAAAGATGTAGATGTTTTTCTGGAATTCTTTTGCTTTTTTGATGATCCAACAGATGTTGGCAATTTGATCTCTGGTTACTCTGCTTATTCTAAATCCAGCTTGAACATCTGGAAGTTCTCAGCTCATGTACTGTTAAAGCCTGGCTTGGAGAATTTTGAGCATTACTTTGGTAGAATGTCAAATGAGTGCAATTGTGCAATTTGAACATTCTTTGGCATTGTCCTTCTTTGGGATTGGAATGAAAATTGACTTTTTCCAGTTCTGTGGCCACAGCTTAGTTTTCCATATTTGCTGACATATTGAGTGCAGCACTTTAAGTTCCTTACTTAACAGAATTAGGGAAGATAATCAATATAAACACAAATCATTTAAATAAGGAACTAGAAAATATAAAGAAGACCCAATCAAAAAAGATAATTTACTATCTGAGGTAAAACACACTCCAGAAGCAATGAATATCAGACTAAATGACACAGAAGATTATATAAGTGATCTGGAAGTTAGAATAATGAAAATCATCTAATCAGAAAAGCAGATAGAAAGACAGATGTAAATAAAAAAGAGTGCAACATAAAGAAATTTCANACTCCAGAAGCAATGAATATCAGACTAAATGACACAGAAGATTATATAAGTGATCTGGAAGTTAGAATAATGAAAATCATCTAATCAGAAAAGCAGATAGAAAGACAGATGTAAATAAAAAAGAGTGCAACATAAAGAAATTTCAAAGATAACATCAATCATGCCAACATTTGCACTATACAGTTCCAGAAGGAGAGAAAAAAAAAAAAGCGAAGAGTATAAAAAAAAGTATTTGAAGAAATTATAGATGAAAAGTTTCCAAATCTAAACAGGGAAACATATCCAGCTATAAGAATTATGGAGGGTCCCAAAAACTATGAACCAGAAAAGACCCACACCAAGATATGTCATAATTAGACTACCAAGAGTTAAACGCAAAGAAAGAATTCTAAAAGCAGAAAGTTAAAACAAAAAGTCATATGTAAGATAACCCCAATAAGGCTACCAGCTGATTTCTCAGCAGAAATTCTGTGGGTCAGAATGAATTGGCATGATCTATTCAAAGGGCTAAGAGCAAAAATCCTGCCACCTAGGATACTCTACCCCACATGATTATCACTTATAATAGAAGGAGAAATAAGAAATTTTCAGACAAGTAAAACCCACAGAATTTAGTAATATTAAACCTATTCTAAAAGTAATGTTGAAGGGTCTTATCTAAATGGAAAATAAGTAAAAATCTGTAGGGAAGGAAAAATCCCAATAGAAAAGACAGCTACATAATAAAGACTAAAGATCACTTAACCAGGCTAGTATGAAGATTAAAAGACAAAAAATATGTATACATAACAGCAATTATAACTATTTAAAAAGTAAAGGGATAGGCACAAGGATATAAAATATAACATAAAAAAACCTGTGGGAGAGGAATAAACAATGTAGATTTATGCCTTTGAATTTAAATGACTACCAGTTAAAATCAATTTAATGTACTTATGGGTCAAGATATATGAAATCCATAGTAACCACAAATCAAAAGCTAAAGATACAAAAAAAAAAAGAAATAAAACCAAGCATACTACTTAAAAAAAATCATCAAACACCTTGGGAGAAACAAAAGGAAGAAATGAACAGAAAACTAAAACAAAACAATTGGAAAGTGAGTAATAAAAAGACAATAAATACATATCTATCAATAATTGCTTTAAACATCAATGGAATAAATGCTCCAGTCAAAAGAAATAGGGTAGCTGATTAGATCAGAAAACACATTTCTTTACTATACTACTTGCAAGAGACTCACACAAAAACTAGATACAAACAGACTGAATATGAGGATAAGGAAAAAGATATTCTGTGCAAATGAATGTGACAAGAAAGCTGGGTAACAATACTCATGTCTGGCAAATAGACTTTAAAAGAAAAACAGCAACAAAAGATAAAGAAGGGCATTATATAATGATAAAGGGTTCAATAAAAGAAGAGGATATCACACTTAATATATACAAACCCAATACAGGGGTATCTAAATGCATAAAGCAAATACTGTAACATAAAAGGAAAAATTGACAGTAATACAATAACACTAGGACACTTTGATAATCTGCAGATATCACTAAACAAATTATCCAGATATGAACTCAATAATGCACCTGTAATTTTAAATTGCACAATAGAAAAACTGGACTTCATAGATTTTTACATGAAATTTCATATCAAAACAACAGATGACACATTATTTTCAAGTGCCCATGGAAGATTCTCTAGAATGGACCACATACTAGTTCACAAAATAGGCCTAAACAAATGTTAAGAGGATAGAAATTATATCAAGCATGTTTCGCACCACAACAGTGTAATGAAGACGTAGGGATTAAACAACATGCTACTAAAAAACAAAGGAGTCAATTAAGAAATCAAAGAGGAAATCAGAATATACTTTGAGACAAATAAAAATGGAAACAGAACTTTCCAAAATCTATGGAATGCAGCAAAAGCAATTCTAAGAGGTTAGTTTATAGCAATACAGGTCTACTTCAAGAAACAGAAAAAGCCTCAAACAATTTAACTTACCATCTAAAAGAACTAGACAAAAGAAATAAATGGAAAAGCAAACATATGGGACTGAATTAAACTGAAAAGCTTTAGCACAGCAAAGGAGACCATCAGAAAAATTAAAAGATAACCTATGGATATGCAGAAAATGTTTCAAATAATGAAACCAACAAGGGATTAATATCTAATATGCACATCCACTTCATACATCTCAATATTTTAAAAAAAAAACTCAATCAAAAAATGGGCAGAAGACCTAAATAGATATATTTCCAAAGCAGACACATAGGTGGCCAAAGGGCACATGAAAAGATGCTTATAGCACTAATTATTAGATAAATACAAATCAAAATCATAATAAGGTATTACTTCACACTTATCAGAATAGTAATCATCAAAAAGTCTACAAATAACAAAAGTTGGAGAGGATATGTAGAATAAAGAAAACTTGTACACTGTCAATAGAAAAATTATTTGATGCAGCCACTATGGAAAACAGTATAAAGCTTCCTTAGAAACCTAAAAAAAATATGAGTACTGCAAGATTCATCCTTTGCAATACAGAAAATCACTGCAGACAGTTATTGCAGACATGAAATTAAGAGATGCTTATTCCTTGGAAGGAAAGTTATGACCAACCTAGACAGCATATTAAAAAGCAGAGACTTTATGCCGGGAGCCAGCACACGAGATCCCACCCATGACAAGGTCATGTGGAGGAGACCTGACAGGCAAGGCAGATCAGGACTCGAGGGACTCCCTGGACCTGCTTGAGCATCTACCCCAAACCAAAATCTGTCTGTCTACTGTATACAATATTATGCCTTTCACCAACTCTTCTGACATTAACAGGGGGCTATCCCTGACCACCTTTCTCTGGAGAAAATCAACTTAGGGCTCTAGTTGATAAGTCTAATGGGCATGAAAGGAACATTTCAATTCAAACCCCCCTGTTAGCATGCTAGCTTGCTTCGCAGGTTTATCCAGACTCTTGCAACTATGCATATGATTGTTCACAAACCATGACACAGGAAGCCTAAGCAATCTAAAAATATAGAGCCCTTCGAGGGGTGAAAATGTTTTATTAAAATAATACTAGTGAAGGACTTAATTGTTGAGCCAATGCTTGCTGCCAAGTTCTCATATCCCTTATCCATTGTGTGCCTGGGAGTGCATTAGTTAATATAGTTGGAATGTAAGAAACACAAGTAGTAGACTTGGTATTAACCACATCAGACCTTTGAGCTAATAAGTCCTTTTTTGTGTTGTAACCCACTGCACCTTTGCTCCATGAAAATGTAACTCTGTTTAGTACTTTCTGAGGCTGACACAGATTAGAGGTATACAGAAAAAACACTTCAAGGGAAAACAAGTTTTCTGGTTGATCAACCTTTATCAAAAAATGGTCATAAAATGTCAAAAGGCCTCCAAGGGCAGAAGATAATGTACACAACATAAGACCCTTGTTTATGGGAAAGGTATGCAGAAAGAAATCCTGGTTTCGATAAGGGCAAAACTGCTGGAATGTTTGTGCTGACTCTGCATGACTTTGCATCTTCCATTTTCCTCTATGTACAAGTCAGGGTATAAAAGTTCTTTTTGAAAATAAAGTTATGGACCTCGCTCACCAAAGCTTGGTCTCCCCGTGTCATTCTTTTGCCAATCCCATTCATCCTGAGGATATCCCTAGATACTGCTGAGGCTGGACCCTAGCAACATTACTTTGCCAACAAAGGTCCGTCTAGTCAAGGCTATGGTTTTTCCAGTGATCATGTATGGATGCGAGAGTTGGACTGTGAAGAAAGCTGAGCACCAAAGAATTGATGCTTTTGAACTGTGGTGTTGGCGAAGACTCTTGAGAGTCCCTTGGACTGCAAGGAGATCCACCCAGTCCATCCTAAAGGGGATCAGTCCTGGGTGTTCATTGGTAGGTCTGATGTTGAAGCTGAAACTCCAGTACTTTGGCCACCTGATGCAAAGAGCTGACTCATTTTAAAAGAGCGTGATGTTGGGAAAGATTGAGGGCAGGAGGAGAAGGAGACGACAGAGGATGAGATGGTTGGATGGCATCACTGACTCGATGGACATGGACTTAGGTGGACTCCAGGAGTTGGTGATGGACAGGGAGGCCTGGCGTGCTGTGGTTCATGGGGTCGCAAAGAGTTGGACATGACTGAGCAACTGAACTAAACTGAACTGTATATATCTGAAAGAAACGAAAACACAACTTAGAAAAGATATGTTCAGAACAATGTTCACAGCAGCACTATTTACAAGATCCAAAACATTGAAGCAAACCAAGCATCCATCAACAGATGACTGGATTATGATGTGGTATGTGTACATACATACACACATTGTAATAGATACAAACACAGACATACACAATGCAATATTTCTCAACCATAGAAAAGAATGAAATCTTGTTGTTTGCAGCAGTATGGATGAACCTAGAGAATATTATGCTTAGTAAAAGAAAGTTAAATACTGCATGATGTTACTTATGTATGGAATCTTAAAACATAACACAAATGAATATACAAGCAAAAGAGAAACGGACTCAAAGATACAAAATACAAAGTTGTGATTACCAAAGGAGATTGAAAGGGATACAGGGACAAATTAAATATATAGGATTAACAGATACAATCTACTGTGTATAAAATAGGTAAACAACAAAGATATATTGTATAGCACAGGGAATTAGAGCCATGACCTTTTAATAACCTATAATGGAGTGTAATCTGTAAAAGTACTGAATCACTAGCCTGGATACCTGAAACTACCATAATATTATAAATCAACTAGACTTCAATTTAAAAAAAGAATACATGTAAAGAATGATCTTATTTAAATATATTATTATTATTATTGCCCCAAACCTCCAATTTGCTAACCACACCCTGGACTGAAGAAAAGTCCCTTCATAGTTTTCTAAGTCCAACATGCACCACTGGTCAAGAGAAAAGCCTATCTTTTGCACATTTACCTTTCTCTTTCATTTGATTGTTGTAACCCAAATTAAGTCTATAGAACATGCTTCATCTTACTTTGACATATATAACCAGAAAATCATCATATGTAGTCAAGGAAGAGATAATATTTCTATATCTCAACAGAAGCCATGTCCCTGGTGAAAGAGACAGTAGACTCTAAAGTGGAATTTTACTCTTAAAAAATACATTTTCATAAAAAGATACTTAGTTTGATATTAGCTATCAGGATTATACTATCTCATTGTGGGGAAACAGGTATATCTTTTTATAGATACATGCAGTATAGGAAACCACATTAATATGAGAATTTAGAAATATATTTGAACAGAGGCTTTTTTCTGTGATGGTCACAATTCAGTTGGGTTCTAAAATAAACACCTAGTCATGTATGTAAATAAGGGCAGCAGATGCCAGAGCACAGATTCCAGGCAGGGCCTTCTATAGGAATCTCCATGTTAATAGCTTATGAGAATTATTTTCCACCTATCTGATTCTACACCTTAGCTTCATAAGTTGTATTCATTGTTGCTTTGTCTGACTGTTACACTGGATTACCCTTAACTCTCTGGTGATATTGCCTGAGTGCACAAATATCTGCCCCAATAAAAATGAGCACCCCACATGCATTCTTTTTATCTCCATCTCTTTTATTTCTGTCCCTAGGATGAACTAAGCCCTAGGCTATATGCTTCACGAATCATTCCCCAATATACTTTTACTCAGTAACTGCAAAGGGTAACCTGGATTTTGATGCACTATCTGGTTCAGCTGTCCACACTGATCAAAATCACAGCTAATTGGCAGATTTCTACATGAATTGAATCCAAAAGTTCCAGAAGGAGCTGCTTATAGGTCTTCCTTGTAAAATAAAACTACTTGTTAAGTCCCCAAATAATCTAGATGCTTTTTCCAAGTTTTTATAAAAGGGAATGAACATATGGTGCAATTAGAATTATAAAAAATAAAGATGGTTTTGAAAAATTTGTGAGCAGTAGAACTCTGGGCTATAAAAGGAGGTTGAGATAGTGAGAGGGATGATCCAGGGAAATGACCATTCTGCTCTACTGTAAAGCTGTCCTTGCATATTTCGCTCATAAATATATCCTGAACTTGGCAGGAAGGAGGGCACTTAGGCAAGTCACATTTTGTTTGTTTGTTTGTTTTGCATAGACAGAATCTTGAAAGGATTTCTGCCTTAATATTTTGCTAAAATCACATCAACCAAAAGAATTTTTTCTTTGAACATTCAAGACAGGGAAAAAAGGGGTTAGCAAGATCAACAAATATAGTCACAAAGCTAAGACTATTTCAAATGGATCAAATGGACCAAAGTATCATCTTCACTCTTCTGATGGGATATGAAATTCACCCAACTAACTGAAAAATCTTGGCCTGTATCAGTAACTGTGTGAATGGAAACCTCGGCTCTGAAAGCCTTTGATTCAATCTACAGGTTGGAAAGAGTGTACACACAAGACACTTCATCATCCATACAATAGGCTGTAAATTATTTGCATGACATCTTCTTTGCATTAGATGCCATGGGCCTGTAACAGGTTAGTGTAATATATAGACCATTTAAATGACAATAGTCATAAGTTACAGATGGAAAGCTCTATTTTGGCCAGCCATTGTGCTACCTCTTTGGCCAATTTTCAATATGAAAAATCACCACTGAATTTCCAAAACGGCTTCTTGGAACATCAGCTCTGATCTACAAGACTTGTCATGTTGTAGCTCATCTGTTTCAAACACTCCATTCATTTGTCCCATATTACTAAGATGAGATTTCACTGAATAATTGATGAAAAGAGAAAACTATGAACTACCATACAATCAGTCATTATGCTTTTGATGCTACCTTTGTGAAAACTAACTACAGTATTAGCCAATAAGCACACAACCTAAATGATATAAGAGGCAATTTATCAAACAGTCTGTCTATATCTCCACTGATGTTTAAGGATCAATGTACTGACCTTTCATCTCTGATTATTACAGCAGCTTTTAGTTATACAAATGTGGGGAAGAAAATGGATTTTCAAAGTAGTAAGTAAGTAAGTAAGTGTGTGTGTGTGTGTCATTATCAGACTACTTTACAATATTTCTAATCTTAGGCAAGAACAGATAAAGGAATTAGAAAAAATACAAAAAATAAAATAAAATATCATTTATCCTGTGTTTATTGTCATGTGGCAAACCCCGTGTATAGAGTTACTCTTTTTTAAAATATAATTTTATTTATTTATGTTTGGCTATGCTGGGTCTTCATTGCTACACAGGCTTTACTCTAGTTACTGCAAGTAGGGGCTACTCTAAGTTGCCGTGGGTGGGCTTCTCATTGTGGTGGCTTCTCTTGTTGCACAGCATGGGCTATAGGGCCTGTGACACGTGGGCTCACTAGTTGGGGCTTCTAGAGTCTAGAGCACGGTTTCAATACTTGTGGGACACAGGCCAAGTTGCTCTGCGGCATATGGGATCTCCTTGGATCAGGGATCGAAGCCAGGTCTCTTGCATTGGCAGGCAGATTCTTTATCACTGAGCAAAGAGAGAGTTAACTTAGGCAGGTTGATACAGAATCCACGCCTAAGGCCCCTTTAAGGAGGAGGTGAACATTCTTTTGTTTTCACATTTCTTAGACACATAGGCCTTGTAGGCAGCAGTATCTCTTGTTCAAGGACATGCCTTATTTGACTCCAGAATGTATGCCATGGGAGAAGGTTTGGGTAAAACTTCCACAGCCTTTAGCTCTGGGTTAACTCGTTCCTTCTGGCTTATCTCATGCTGATGTCATCCCAGGATGTATCCTATGGGAAAGGGTCTGGGCAAAGTTTTCATAGCCTTGAGGCATTCTATTCTCAGCAGCTAGCAGAAACATATATAATGCTCTGCTTAAACTAGTAAGGTGGGTGATCTTTTTACCCCCTTCTGATGTCTATCTCAGAAGCTTTTTCTGTCACTATCATTTTAATAAAATTTCTACTACACAAAGCTCTGAGTGACTGACACTGTCTTTGGTCCCAGAATTAAATATCCTTCAGAGACCATGAATCCAGCAGCACCATTCACCATATGTGTAAGCTATCACTATCATCTTGGGGACTATTCCAGGATCTCAAAGACAAGGTATAGCTATTCTCTTGGTGCCTAAGCTAAAGGTATCATCACCATGGAAGCCCTACTCTTTTAACAGTCTTATAAATTTTATAAAGTAAATATTATTATTAGGTTGCTGCTACTGCTACTGCTAAGTCGCTTCAGTCATGTCTGACTCTGTGCAACCCCATAGATGGCAGCCCACCAGGCTCCCCTGTCCCAGGGATTCTCCAGGCAAGAACACTGGAGTGGGCTGCCATTTCCTTCTTCAATGCAGGAAAGTGAAAAGTGAAAGTGAACTCACTCAGTCGTGTCCGACTCTTAGCGATCCCATGGACTGCAGCCTACCAGGCTCCTCCGTCCATGGGATTTTCCAGGCAAGAGTACTGAAGTGGGGTGCCATTATCAGGTTACCACCCCCAATCTACATTGCTAATTACCAAACTTGTATTTAATCTGCCTTTACATGAATAAAACTCCATATGGGCAATTGACCATATCAGTTTCTGATATTTGAGGTACAGGTGATAAGAGATGTAGCTGGTCAGGAAGCACCAGCACTGTATTTTCCATCAAACAAGTGGGAGACCCATAGATCTAGGGAAGCAAGGAATGTTTTATCTTCATGGGGTTTGGCTAAGATGGACAGGAGCAAGCAGGTCATAAATGGCTAGGTAACCAGATAAAATGCTGAGTCCAGAAAGTTAAAGGGGTCAAAACATCAACATTAATAAGCAGATTTGAACTTTAACCCTAGACAGAGATGATTTGCTCTCTGCTCTATTTTATACTTCCTAATGGATATTACGAGCCTTGAGCCCATACCTGGTAATCATCTCCAGGAAGAAGGCAAATCAGTTTAGTTGAACTCAGTCCCAGATAAAAAGTGAGGGAGATGTGTTAAAATTACCTCACAGCTTCAAGTAAATGTGCCTTTTAACACCACCTCTCCCCCATGCCCACTCCTGCTTTGGTTGGTTTTGGTTCAGCAGTTCCTCCCTCCCTCTGTCTTCCTTCTTTAATTTTACTAAGGCATTCAGGAAAAGTAGAAAATGTTTTCTTTAAACCCAAATACTTTAAAATCTCAATGAAATGAAAAAGCATGGTCAAATAAAACCAGTAAAAGAACACCAAGAAACATACACATCACCTTGAACAATAAATGTACATAGTGAAAGTCACTCAGTCATGTCTGGCTCTTTGTGACCCTATGGACTATAGAGTTCATGGAATTCTCCAGGCCACAATACTGGAGTAGGTAACCATTCCCTTCTCCAGAGGATCTTCCCAATCCAGGGACTGAACCTGGTCTCCCGCATTGCAGGCAGACTCTTTACCAGCTGAGCCACCAGGGAAGCCTGCCGTACATATGTACATATGTACATAAGCACTAACATAAAAAGGAATGATCAGAGACAGCTGTTGAACATCTTATCATACTAAAGGACATGGTTTGAATACATGCAAAGAATGTAATCAATCTGGTTTTGGTGATGTCCATGTGTAGAGTTGGAAGACGGTGTTTGCTATGACCAGTGTGTTCTCTTGACAAAACTCTGCTAGCTTTTGCCTTGCTTCATTTTGTACTCTAAGGCTAAACTTGCCTGTTATTTCAGGTATCTCTTGACGTCCTACTTTTGCATTCTAGTCCCCTATGATGAAAAGGACATCTTTTTTTATGTTAGTTCTAGAAGGTCTTCATAGAACTGTTCGGTTTCTTCAGCATTAGTAGCTGTGGCGTAGACTTGGATTACTGTGATGTTGAATGGTTTGCCTTGGAAATGAACCAAGCCATTCAGTCATTTTTGACATTGTACCCAAGTACTGCATTTCAGACTCTTTTATGGACTGTGACAGCTACTCTATTTCTTCTAAGGGATTCTTGTCCACAATAGTACAGATAATGGTCACTTGAATTAAATCTGCTTATTCCCTTCCATTTTAGTTCACTGAGTCCTAAGCCATCTCCTGCTTAACCAAATCCAATTTACCTTGATTCATGGACCTAACTTTCCAGGTTCCTATGTAATACTGTTCTTTACAGCATTGGACTTTACTTTCACCACCAGACACATCCACAACTTAGTGTCATGGTTTTCACTTTGGCCCAGTCTCTTCATTATTTTTGAAGCTATTTCTCTGCTCTTCCCCAGTACAATATTTGACACCTTCTGACCTGGGGTGCTATTCTTCCAGTGTTATAATTATCTGCCTTACCATATTGTACATGGGGTTCTTGAGGCAAGAATACTGGAATAGTTTGCCATACCCTCCTTCAGTGGACCATGTTTTATCAGAACTCTCCAATATGACTTGTCTGTCTTAGGTGGCCCTGCATAGCATGGCTCATAGCTTCATTAAATTATGCAAGCCCCTTTGCCATGACAAGGTTGTGATCCATGAAGGGGACCACTCATTTGGCCTCCCACAGTTATTTGTATTTTAATTCATCCTCCCCCATCATCAGGAAATAGACTATTTTCCTGCCAGGGCAGGAACCATACCTTTCTCTTATTTGTGGTGTGCATAGTAGCTGCTCGTATATTTTTTGAGTGATGGTAACCAGTTTCTCTGAATTTAACCTCCTAGTTTCCATTAAAATAGGTTTATGTATGTATCTATACAATAAAGACACAGGTTGAACAGTATCCTCTCTTTTGTATCACGCACCAAGCATAGCTACTATTTCCCTTGACTATTCATAATTCTTTAGTTTAAAATGATAAGGACCCACTCTTACTCAAATTTTATAACTTCCTTCTGACTTCCTCAATAACTTATAGAATAAACTTACTTGCTTATAACTCCTTATAACTTCTCTAACTCCCAGTTTTCTTGCAAAATAGAGATAATATGTAAAATATAGGTTTGGGGGGAGGAAGTAAGAGGCAAAGGATCTAGGACAGAGCTTGGTACAAACCAGGTCCTCAGTAAATCTTAGAGTCTATCTCCTTTCTATGGAAGCTCTTTTGGAGGTAAATGTGTGCCATTCTTCATTTATAGAGATGTGTTCTTTCTGTCTTAGTGAGGATAGGCTACATAGTGAGGATAAGCCTAAGACTCTTGATCTTAGCATCATATAATTGTGAGACATATAGTCGGCATTTGGAAAGAGCTTAGATTGCAGCTAAGAATTAAAAGACAAAGCAATTTGGCCCATAGAAGACCAAACCCCATGACCGTGGCTTTTTCCTCATCTTTTTTATTGCTGTGTATGAAAAGTCAGTAAACTAGTGCTTTGGGTGATCACAATTATGATGGGAAATATTAAGCCTGTTTGTTTACAGTGTTAGCCAAGAGCTTGTCTAGGGTCAGAATCTTTTAAGCCTGCCTGGAAACAAAGAAGCTGCATCTTTGGTCTGGGTAGAAACCTTGAGAGAGAGCTGTTGAAGCCATGAGAGAGAGGAAAGGAGTACCCAGGAATGATTTTTCTCCTACACCTGATATTGTATGAATTTGTTCAGTTTCTTCTTGGATGCCTTAAATGCNAGCTGCATCTTTGGTCTGGGTAGAAACCTTGAGAGAGAGCTGTTGAAGCCATGAGAGAGAGGAAAGGAGTACCCAGGAATGATTTTTCTCCTACACCTGATATTGTATGAATTTGTTCAGTTTCTTCTTGGATGCCTTAAATGCAAAATGGATGACCCCAAAAGACAGTACAGATTACCAGTAAGTGGGTAAGCGAAACATGCTGGCCCAGTCAATGACTTTTGGAAGCTTGTCATGAGGGATCAGGTTCTCTGTGCTGGCTAAGCTTATGTCTTGCTGTGAGGCTGACCTTTTTAGAAAGGTGTTGGGAAGAGGCCAGGAAAGAACAAAAAGCCAAATCCCCAAATACTATTCTTTGTCAGAAGTACAATGGAAACAGAGTTGGTTTTATGAGATTGGGGGAAACCCAATGAACTCCAGGCATGCTTTCTCAATAAATCAGAGTCTGTGAGCTCTATTCATGTTCCTGTGTGCACTCCTCTGTCCATGGGATTTTCCAGGCAAGAGTACTGGAGTGGGGTGCCATTGCCTTCTCCGCTTCTTGATCATAGGCTGAAAGAAAAGAAGAAAATGAGACGAGAGAAAGGAAATGATTTTTTTCCAGGCACATCTGATCACTTCATACTGCTTTACTAAGAAATCGAAAATCAGCCAGAAGCTGATTTTTTCTGTTGTTGTTCAATGAGAATTCCAGATGAATTCAGTAACTCAGTCTGATAAATTCTAAGAATGTATCAATAATGAAATTTAGAGTCATGTGTTGTTACAATGATCTTTAAACTTAACAAATAGGTTCATATTACTTATCCTTTTTTCTTATGTATTCTAGTATCTAAATCTCAACAGACTATTGTTCATATCGGAACATACCTACATCTTCTCCCTCCATTTATTCATTAATGCAACATCCATTTAGTAAGCACCTATGTTGCTTCAATCAACTGTTTAGGCACTGAAAACAAAGATATGAGTAAGACTTGGTTTATGCTCTTATGGAGATTATCAGTTCACTTCAGTCGCTCAGTAATGTTCGACTCTTTGCGACTCCATAAATTGCAGCACGCCAGGCCTCCCTGTTCATCACCATCTCTCGGAAATCACTCAGATTCATGTCCATCGAGACCGTGATGCCATGCAGCCATCTCATCCTCGGTCATCCCCTTCTCCTCCTGCCCCCAATCCCTCCCAGGATCAGAGTCTTTTC
>SJYV01053831.1:0-11263 GCA_006410875.1 Neotragus pygmaeus
TTTTTTTTTTTTTTTTTTCATTTTCATTCCTTTCTATGCATATTTTGATTTCTTTTGTGGTTTGTTGGTTATTCATCAGTCTGTTGTTCAGCCTCCATATGTTGGAATTTTTAAAAGCTGTTCTCCTCTAATTGAGATCTAATCTTACCACACTGTGGTCAGAAAAGACACTTGAAATGATTTCAATTTTTTTGAATTTACCAAGGCTAGATTTGTGGCCCAGGATGTGATCTATCCTGGAAAAGGTTCCGTGTGCACTGGAGAAAAAGATGAAATTCATTGCTCTGGGGTGAAATGTCCTATAGATATCAATTAGGTCTATCAGTTCTATTGTATCATTTAAGTTTGTGTTTCCTTGTTAATTTTCTGTTTAGTTGATCTTGCCATAGGTGTGAGTAGGGTATTAAAGTCTCCCACTATTATTGTCTTATTGTTAGTTTCCTGTTTCATACTTGTTAACATTTGTCTTACATATTGCAGTGCTCCTATGTTGGGTGCATTTATAACAGTTATATCTTCTTCTTGGATTGATGGTTTGATCATTATGTAGCGTCCTTCTTTGTCTCTTTTCACAGCCTGTGTTTTAAAGTCCATTTTATCTGATATGATTATTACTACTCCTTCTTTCTTTTGGTCTCTTTTTTCATGGAATATGTTTTTCCAGTCTTTCACTTTCAGTCTGAATGNTCATTATGTAGCGTCCTTCTTTGTCTCTTTTCACAGCCTGTGTTTTAAAGTCCATTTTATCTGATATGAGTATTACTACTCCTTCTTTCTTTTGGTCTCTTTTTTCATGGAATATGTTTTTCCAGTCTTTCACTTTCAGTCTGAATGTGTCCCTTGTTTCAAGGTGGGTCTCCTGTAGACAACATATATAGGGGTCTTGTTTTTGTATCCATTCAGCCAGTCTTTGTCTTTTGTTTTGGGGCATTCAACCCATTTACATTGAAGGTAATTATTGATAAGTATGATCCTGTTGCCATTTACTTTATTGTTTTGGGTTCGAGTTTATACATGTTTTCTGTGTTTCCTGTCTAGAGAAGATCCTTTAGCATTTTTTTGGTGAGCTGGTTTGGTGGTGCTGAATTCTCTCACATTTTTTTTTGTCTGTAAAGTCTTTGATTTATCTTTCATATTTGAATGAGATCCTTGCTGAGTTCAGTAATCTGGGCTGTAGGGTTTTTTTCTATCATCACTTTAAGTATGCCCTGCCATTCCCTCCTGGCCTGAAGAGTTTTTATTGAAAGATCAACTGTTATCCTTATGGGAACCCCCTTGTGTTCTATTTTTTTTTTCTCCCTTACTGCTTTTAATATTTGTTCTTTGTGTTTGATTTTGTTAATTTGATTAATATTTGTCTTGAGGTGTTTCATCTTGCATTTATCCTTTTTAGGACTCTCTGGGTTTCTTGGACTTCTGTGATTATTTCCTTCCCCATTTTAGGGAGGTTTTCAACTATTATCTCAAGTATTTTCACATGGTCTTTCTTTATGTCTTCTTCTTCTGGGATTCCTCTGATTCGAATGTTTGGGCATTTAACATTGTCCCAGAGGTCTCTGAAATTATTCTCATTTCTTTATTTGTTTTTCTTTGTTCCCCCCTGTTTCATTGACTTCTACCATTCTATCTTCCACCTCACTTATCCTATCTTCTGCCTCTGTTATTCTACTCTTGGTTCCCTCCAGAGTGTTTTTGATCTCATTTATTGCGTTATTTATTATATATTGACTCTTTTATTTCTTCTAGGTCCTTGTTAAACCTTTCTTGCATCTTCTCAATCCTTGTCTCCAGGCTATTTATCTGTAATTCCTTTTTGTTTTCAAGACTTTAGATCATATTCACTATCATTATTCAGAATTCTTTATCAGGTAGATTCCCTGTCTCTTCATGTTTTGTTTGGTTTGGTGGACGTTTATCCTGTTCCTTTAGCTGCTGGGTATTTCTCTGTCTGTTCATTTTGTTTACATTACTGTGTTTGGGGTCACCTTTCTGTATTCTAGCAGTCTGTGGAGTTCTCTTTATTGTGGAGTTTCCTCACTGTGGGTCGGGTTTGACAGGTGGCTTGTCAAAGTTTCTTGGTTAGGGAAGCTTGTGTTGGTGTTCTGGGGGGTGGAGCTGGATTTCTTCTCTCTGAAGTGTGAGGAAGTGTTCAGTAATGAGTTATGAGATGTCAGTGGGTGTGGAGTGACTTTGGGCAGCCTGTATGTTGAAGCTCAGGGCTGTGTTCTTGTGTTGCTGGAGAATTTGCATGGTATGTCTTGCTCTGGAACTTGTTGGCCCTTGGGTGGTGCTTGGTTTCAGTGTAGGTATGGAGGTGATTGATAAGCTCCTATCAATTAATGTTCACTAGAGTCAGGAGTTCTCTGGCGTTCTCAGGATTTGCACTTAATCCTCCTGCTTCTGGTTTTTAGTCTTACTCTTACAGTAGTCTCAAGACTTCTCCATCTATACAGCAGCAATGATAAAACATTTAGGTTAAAGACAAAAAGTTTCTGCACAGTGAAGGACACCCAGAGAGGTTCACACAGTTACATGGAGAAGAGAAGAGGGAGGAGGGAGATAGATGTGACCAGGAGTAGAAGAGTGGGAATCAAACAGGTGAGAGCAAACTAGCTGGTAATCACTTCCCTATGTGCTTTCCACAGTCTGGATCCCTCAGAGATGTTCACAGAATTACACAGAGAAGAGAAGAGGGACGAGGGAGGAATGAGACAGAGGTGACCAGGGGGACAAAGCNCATGAAATGTTCCCTTGGTATCTTTAATTTTCTTGAGGAGATCTCTAGTCTTTCCCATTCTGTTCTTTTTGTCTATTTCTTTGCACTGATCACTGAAGAGTCCATGTTTTTTCCATGTGTTTGTTTTGACATGTTTTTCATGATTGCATGATAACTACAATTTCATAGAGAGCCAGCATCCAATAAATGGAGAAAGGACATTTCTATTGACTACTTTCTACACCAGTAGAAACTCAGCTTGAGAAAATGTCAAATGCTTTAACACTGGCCAATAATGGTCACATTTCCTATCTCAATCTAATCCATGGCAAGAAAAATTTCATTATCACAAATGCTTTAAAGTAATAATTTATCTGCTCCTTGGACTGCAGATAGTATGATGTTTTATTAACATGTGGCCAAATAACATAAATTATTCCATCAAAAGAATCAGGTTGGTAAAAACAGGCTTAAGTACATTGCCCTGAAAGAATTAGTTTCTCAGGTAAGCTTGTTCTTGATACCTGGTTTTCCTCCTTTGTTACACTTCTCCCAACTCCAATATTATCTATCATTTGAACTCCTTTTCAGCATTCAATATTCAACTGTAAGTTAAAAAGTAGATTAAAAAAATCTAATTATAAGTTTTTTTTAATCACAAAAACAAATCATGAGAAACCTGTGCATCGTTTTGTTCTGAATGTACCAAGAACTGTTTACTCTTTTAGAAAATTTGTTCTGCAATGGCAATTTTGCTCATAATTTTTGAGTCATCACCACAATTCAACTGTGTTAGTTTAGATTTCTAACAAACAGAATGTTTCCACTTTTGCTATGTCTTCTAATACAGTTGTGTCTGAGTATTTACATATTTAAATATCACTATTTTATTATAAATTGATTTTTTGTTTCTTATTTGAAAAATGAGTTATCAGGAGCGGATACCTTTCTGTTCTACCAGGATATGAAACTAGGTGTGAATAGGAGGAATCCACTACTATGAGAATATGGTGAAATTCAGGTTACACCTGAGTAGCTCCAGAAGACATAATTACATTTGGCTTAAACTCTACAGTATTGCTACCTTGGTTTCATCTTACATTTATGGCCCCATGAACATGTCTTAATGACAAGTCTATGGAGTAAAAAACATCTGGCCTGATTTAAAGATGATTGCATGTAATATGTTGCCAGCACGTCACCTTCTACATGACCAGGTAAGACAGTGGTGAAGAAAGATCCTACCAGTGGATGAAATATGAGGTGGTACTTCTGATTCCCTCAGTTTTGTTGTAAGGATTCTTAAATAAAAATGTGGATATACTTATTTATGATATTGTTTTACACTTAGATGTGTATAAGAGACAGCCTATNATATATATATGTTATAAAAATGAAAATTAAAGGAGTAGTAGAGGACTTTAAAAAATTAAATTTAAAGAATGAAAGTAGTAAAAAATATAGGACTTTCTCTCGTGTTGTTGTGGACAGGGTGGTGTCAGTACACTTTCAGGTAGTTCCTTATCCAGCTTATACTTCTCAAGATCTATAGGCCCCTTCCTATGTAGTCGGTGCTAACTGCAGGGTTTTAATCTATTGCATCTGTCACTTCCAGGGCAATTCCCTCTGTTTTAGTTTCTTCTGTTTGCTAGTCTCTTCAGTGTCTAATTTCTGCCCTGACCCAAAGGGGTGGTGGTGGACAATTTTTTAGGCTCACTTGTTCAGTCGTGCAATGGGGAAGGAGGGTCACTGCCAACAGACAACACTGGCATGTGCTCACAGTAATTCAGCCACACTGGGTTTGCCACCACTCACAGCATGTATGCTTTCCCTGTCTACACTGCTCAGGCTCTGGGTTGCTCTGCCAGGAACTGTCTGAGGCGAGCCCTGGGTTGCATGACCTTCCCACATCTAAGCAGCTCAGGTTCAGGTACTCGGGTACTCCTCAAAGGAGCAGACTCGTTTGGGCCTGCGTTTTGTGCCCTTCCCAGGCCCAAGCCGCTCAGGAGACCAGGTGTTTGGCAAGCATGGTCACTGCAACTTATTGTCTCTCCCGTCCCTGCCACTCAGTTTTCTGGATATACAACCAGTGCACCTTCTCAGGCGGATGTAGACCATCCAGAATGCCAAGAAATCTTGGTTAGCAACGATGCCTGCTTGCAGTTTGGTAGATGATGCCTCTCTGGGGCCGTGATTGCCCCTTCCCACCCTGGCTGCCCTCGTTTGCCTGTCTCTGGCAGAGCGTGGGTTGGTCCACAGCTGGTTAGCTCTGCTCAGTCCTTTGTTCTGTGAGCAGGCCTGGCAGTGTCTTAGTTTAGGGCTTTTTGCCCGGGTAGCTATCCCAGGGTCTGGTTTGCTATCTCAAGTTAGTTCTCTCAGATTGCCCTTGGGGCATTCAGGCCCGGTCATTACTCTAAGCAGTGAAGTCCGCACCTCCCTGCCCAACCCCTCTTGCTAGTGGCGGATGGAGCCGTCTGCACTGCTTCTCCACTGGGAGTTACCTTTGGGTATGTAATCTGTGGGTTTAAATTATTTCTTTATTTTTCCTCCCAGTTATGTTTCCCTCTGAGGTTCCTAGGCCTGCCACAAACTCACCAGTGAGAGTGTTTCCTGGTGTTTGTAAACTTCTCTTTTTTAAGACTCCCTTCCTGGGACGGATCTCCATCCCTACTACTTTTGCCTTCTTTTTATCTGTTACATTTTTTCCTACCTCCTTTTGAAAACAATGGGCTGCTTTCTGGGTGCCTGATGTCCTCTGCCTGCATTCAGAAGTTGTTTTGTGGAATTTATTCAGTCTTCAAATGTTCTTTTGATGAATTTTCTGAGGAGAAAATGGTCTTCCTATCCTATTCTTCCATCATCTTAGGACTTTCTCCAAAATTACTCATAATTCCCCTGAGATCAATAGGGCCCTGGAAACAATATTGCTTTGCTAGTGGGGAATAGTAAACCTGGTCTAAAGGCTGGTTTCATCTCAGTTTAAAAAACTGTACAGCAAGCCTTCAAAAACTGCAATTATTTCCAAGAAATTAACAGTGTTTGCAAACAGTGAAAGGAATAATTTATAAAAATTAAAAATATCCATCATCCAAAGATAAAGTGACCACATCCACAATCCAGTTTAAAATTTCCATATGAATTTTGAAACTATTTGTACTAGCTAATCTCAATATTATAAGGCAATTATCCTCTGATTAAGATAAATAAATAAATTTAAAAGAAAAAAAATCCAGATGTGTAAAGAAGCAAGAAAATAACCATAATGTAGGAAAATGAATTAGTAAAAACATAAGTAAAATATATATTACATAATTAGCAGGGAAAGATATTAAAGTGCAGCAGTTCAGTTCATTTCAGTTGCTCAGTCACGTCCAACTCTTTGCGATGCCATGAATTGCAGAAAGCCAGTTCTTCCTATCCATCACCAACTCTCGGAGATCACTCAAACTCATGTCCATCGAGTCGGTGATGCCATCCAGCCTTCTTATTCTCTGTTGTCCCCTTCTCCTCCTGCCCCAATGCCTCCCAGCATCAGTCTTTTCCAATGAGTCAACTCTTTGCAAGAGGTGGCCAAAGTCCTGGAGTTTCAGCCTTAGAATCATTCCTTCCAAAGAACAACCGGGGCTAATCTGCCTTAGAATGTTCTTGTTTGCTNTGGCAAGAGTGAACGTCAACATTCTAGGAATCAGCGAACTAAAATGGACTGGAATGGGTGAACTTAACTCAAATGACCAGTATATCTACTACTGCGGGCAGGAATCCCTCAGAAGAAATGGAATAGCCATCATGGTTAAAAAAAAAAAGTGTCCGAAATGCAGTATTTGAATGCAGTCTCAAAAACGATAGAATGATCTCTGTTCGTTTCCAAGGCAAACCATTCAATATCACAGTAATCCACGTCTATATCCTGACCAGTAATGCTGAAGAAGCTGAGCTTGAAAGGTTCTATGAAGACTTACAAGACCTTTAGAACTAACACCCAAAAAAGATGTCCTTTTCATTATAGGGGCTGGAATGCAAAAGTAAGAAGTCAAGAAACCTGGAGTAACAGGCAAATTTGGCCTTGGAATGTGGAACGAAGCAGGCCAAAAGCTAATAGAATTTTGCCAAGAGAAGGCACTGGTCATAGCAAACACCCTCTTCCAAAAATACAAGAGAAGACTCTACACATGGACATCACCAGATGGNAGAAATGGTTATGGGGGAGGGCCCCCTGTAAAGTACTCTGGTTTTGGGGTAGATGCTCGGGAACAGGGGGTTTCCTAAGGCTTGATCATGCCTTTGCATATGCCAAGCTTCCTTCCTCATGACCTTTGCCATGGGGGCGGAGTTCCTCATGTTGGCTCCTGGCACAGTTGTATGCACTCAACTGGTCCTATTTAGGAAAAAGGTTATGCTAGGCATTTTTAAATAAGTTGAGACATCTTACTCTGTGTGCCAGAACTGTTTAAATAATAATGGAGTGCAATCTGTTGCTTGAAGGTTCTTTAAAAGTAGCTATGAAACCATCTAGGCCTCATGCATTTTTAGAGGTAGCTCGTTAACTAGCAGGAATATTAGTGGTTATTACTGCTAGTTATACTCCAGATTCAGGAGACATAATGGCTTCAATTTAACACTGTGTTTACTTCGTTCTTCCTGGACTGGGAAGATCCCCTGGAAGAGGAAATGGCAACCCACTCTTATATTCTTGCCTGGAGAATCCCATGGACAGAGGAGCCTGCCGGGCTACCGTCCATGGTGTCGCAGAGTCTGTCACACACACGAGCAACTTCACCAGTCCAGAGCAGTCTCCCAGACCAAGGTTCACAGCATGTGAGGCACCACAGTGTCCTCAGTGAATGACTCTAACTCTGAGGTTTCCAAAGAGGAGCCAGATGACAGGCAGGCTTAGATCAGGAGTGATATTAATCCATTACTCACTCTAGTGGTCCTGCCAAGGACTTGTAATCTTTTCTTGAAACAATTTTATATCATCCTAGAGAATTATGCATTTCATCTATATTTTCAAATTTATTGGCAAAAGTTGGTTTTGCCAAAAAGCAGCTGTCCTGGTTTTATTGATCATATATTGATTTCCCCCATCCCTTGCACCTCAGAAACTTCTGCCTTTGTCTTTATTAATTCTCACATCTATTTTCTTTGAAATAAGCTTTCCTCTTAATTCTTGAGTTAAATGCTTGGCTTATTTTCTGTCTTGTTTTCTAAAAATGAATAAAATTTCAGATCATTTTCTTCTTAGTACTACTTAAACTGTATCCTTAAAAGCATATGCTTGTTTTGTGAATTTCTGAATGGATCAAGAAAAAATTAAAATAAATGTTATTTGTAAGCATATTTCATTTACAGAAATGTTTTTGCTACTTTATGAACTTATTGCAATGGATTTAGAATGTTATATTGTAATTTCTACTCTTTCCTTAGCCAAATTTTATAATAAGCCAAAGGTGGTTAATTGCTTGAATCATTTATAGCCTTATTTTTAGTTTTCTTTGATTTTCTATTTCCCAAGAAAAATATGTTACAATTAGACTCATTGATTTTGTCTATTTTTCAGTTCTAAAAGTGTTGATTTCATATATTTTGGCATATGTCGACATAAGTATTTGACTTATGTTGGTGACATATACTTCTTATCAATATCAAATTTATGTCTTTGCCTGTAATATTTATATTCTTGTGTTAGCATTGAACAAAATATCTGCTTAGTTTTTATTTGCCTGATACATTTTTACAACCTTTTAATTTTTCTGCATCATTTTAAGGTGTCTTTTTCTATCTTTTTTCTTCTTTATATTTTAATCTGTTTCAGAAGTCCTTTTGTAAAGATTGCATTAACTTCTACAACCATATTATCCTTAAGTATTTTTTTCAGCTTTATGCATTTTAAATTGGAGGATAACTGCTTTACAATGTTGTGGTTGTTTTTTTCTGCTTTTTTGTTGTTGTTAATCAGTTATAAGTATACACATAGCCCCTCCCTCTTGAGCCTTCTTCCCATCCCTTCCTCATCCCACCCCTCTAGGTCTTCATAGAGCATTGAACCGAGCTCCCTGGCTATACAGCAGCTTCCCACTAGCTGTCTATTTTACACATGGTCACGCATATATGTCTATCCTACTCTCTCAATTCATCCCACTCTCTCCTTTCCCAGCTGTATCCATACTTTTGTTTTTTCTTCACTACTGTCCTCTAAAACTGAGAAATAATACAGACATACACATCCTTCAGAATTTGAGCAGCATGAGGTAAACTAAGTCATAACTCTGAAATGATCTACATTACCTGAATCTGTATTTAATCATTTTCCCTTAGCAATTTCCTAAGCATTCTGTTTTTTAATATTGTTTGATTGCCTTCAAGGAAATAATCAATAAATGTCTTAGCCTGCATCCTCTAGAAAACAGAGCTAAAGTCAGAGATTAATCTTTAGCTTATGACATTTAATGGAAGGTGCAAGGCCAGGGCAGTATAATTGAAGGGAAAAAGAGAAGTGAGGTAAGCGAAGACTCAAGGTTACTGTGTGGCCACCATCTTGCAGTGTGCCATGAGGAAATAGCTGCTGCCTTAGCAGACAGAATCCAAATTTTTCTGGACAGTTCACACTGAGAAAATGTACTTTTGAACAGTCTGTGCACAAATTGTTATTTGCCCTGGTCTCTCCTGTTTCCATATGTTTAAAGCTCATGCTGTGGTAAGGGAGTCCTCTCGCACTCTTCCAGGTTGTACCTCCCTGCCCCAACACAGGCAACAAGCAAGCCAGTTCCCAAGCTCTGTGGTGTGACATCACCTCCAAGTCCAGAAATGGAGGAATGACAATAAGAAGGCCCTATTGCATCTCAGTTCTTCTTAATTTACATCTAAAATAAACCATGTCCCTTCTGTTTTGGAATGTCTCCAGATTCACTGTATGATATTTTTAAAAGACCCCTAAATTGTAAGACTTCATAAGCACACTAATAATCAGATTTCATTGAATATAGCCCAGAGTTACTATTTTAGATCCTAGAATTAGTGTTTTCTATAATCACAAATTTTGTTTGCTCACATTCAGCTTGGACTGACCCTCAGAAGTATTTACTACGGCTTCCAAGTAAATTATTCTCCATCCTGTATTCATGATGATGGTTTAAGTTTCTAAGTTACCAACTGTGATATGATCCTATTGAATTTCATAATATACATATACAGAAACTTAAATTTGTTCAAAGATATTTTGTGCTTTTGATCCTAGAGTGCCTAAGACTTTTCCCAGGTTTCCCAGGAGCAGACCCCACGATAAGAACTCACGACATGTGACTTATTAAGAAAATGCTCTTTGCACAAAACAGTAAGGAAATGGGATCACAAGTCAGAGACTGTCATCACAGGGAAGAAGCCAAATCAGGGAACACTGATGGCAGCAGCACTATAAAAACCCAGATGACTTGCTTCAAATCAGGACAAATACTGAGGAGTAACTGACTAAGCAAAGCCCTTCCTCGAGATGAGAGACTCGACTCCCAGGCATTCCTGAGGTTCTACTCCTGGGCACTAGCAAATGGCAGCTCTCTGAATGACAGCTGCAGACACAGGCTGTTGGAATCAAGTGCTCACTCCTCCTGATTTGGTCAACATCCCTAGCTGTTGCTTTTCAAGTGACAGGAAATAAATATTTTTAAGAGACAATATCTTGTTTCTATTTAAGTAATTGGTGAGACACACCACAACCTCCAAGATGACAGAATTGATCGAGTCCTACATTCCCACAAATAGTCAAGATTTAGGGCTGGGCTTTAAATGCACAAGTCACAAAAGCTGGATCAAAGAACAGAAGACTAATTAAACCATTCATAGCTGATTCCCTCTGGAATTTTCCTCAGAATAGAAATTTTCACTAGCAGAGCCATACAGAGAGCGAGCGCGAGCGCGAGCGAAAAAGCGAGCGAGAGAGAGCGAGAGAGAGAGCGAGAGCGAGCGCGCGAGAGAGCACGTGCGCGAGCGTGCGTGCGTGCGTGCGTGCGTGCGTGCGTGCGTGCGTGCGTGTGTGTGTGTGTGTCTATGCAACTTCATCCAGCAAAAGCTATCTTGGGGGCTGAAACCTGTGCTCTCATTACACTTCATGTGAAGCTGAATTTTCTTCCAGCCTCAGTGTTGGTTGACTCCTAGGGATCAGCATCAGAGGGGCCATAGAGGTGTAAGTTCAGTCCAGTTCAGTCGCTCAGTTGTGTCTGACTCTTTGCGACCCCATGAATTGCACCAGGCCTCCCTGTCCATCACCAACTCCCGGGGTTCACTCAGACTCACGTCCATCGAGTCCATGATGCCATCCAGCCATCTCATCCTCTGTCGGCCCCTTCTCCTCCTGCTCCCAGTCCTTCCCAGCATCAGTCTTTTCCAATGAGTCAGCTCTTCGCATGAGGTGGCTAAAGTAGTGGAGTTTCAGCTTTAGCATCATTCCTTCCAAAGAAATCCCAGGGCTGATCTTCAGAATGGACTGGTTGGATCTCCTTGCAGTCCAAGGGACTCTCAAGAGTCTTCTCCAACACCACAGTTCAAAAGCATTAA
>SJYV01053835.1:0-18552 GCA_006410875.1 Neotragus pygmaeus
AAGTACTGCATTTCAGACTCTTTTGCTGACCATGATGGCTACTCCATTTCTTCTGAGGGATTCCTGCCTTCAGTAGTAAATATGATGGTCACCTGAGTTAAATTCACCCATTCCAGGCCATTTTAGGTCTTCATAGAACCGTTCAACTTCAGCTTCTTCAGCATTACTGTTCAGGGCATAGACTTGGATTACTGTGATATTGAACAGTTTGCCTTGGAAATGAATAGAGATCATTCTGTAATTTTTGAGACTGCAGCTGGGTACTGCATTTCAGACTCTTTTGTTGACTATGTTGGCTACTCCATTTCTTCTAATTGATTCTTGCCCACAGTAGTAGATATAATGGTCATCTGAGTTAAATTCACCCTTTCCAGTCCATTTTAGTTTGCTGATTCCTAAAATGTCAATGTTCATTCTCCATGAGAGGGCAGATAGACTGAAAACCACAATCACAGAAAACTAAGTAATCTAATCACGTGGACCAAAGCCTTGTTTAATTCAATGAAACTATGAGCTATGCTGTGTAGGGCCATCCAAGATGGACGGATCATGGTCAAGAGTTCTGACAAAATACGTCCACTGGAGAAGGGAATGGAAAACCACTTCAGTATTTCTGCCTTAAGAACCCCGTGAACAGTGTGAAAAGGCCAAAAAGATAGAACACCGAAAAATGAACTCCCCAGGCTAATAGGTGCCCAATATGCTACTGGAGGTCAGTGGAGAAATAACTCCAGAATTAATGAAGAGACAGAAACAAAGGAAAAACAACATCCAATTGTGGATGTGACTAGTGATGGAAGCAAGGTTTGATGCTATAAAGAGCAATATTGCATAGCAACCTGGAATGTTAGGCACATGAATCAAGGCAAATTGGAGGTGATCAAACAGGAGATGGCAAGAGTGAACATTGGCATTTTAGGTATCAGCGAACTAAAGTGGACTGGAATGGGTGAATTTAACTCAGATGACCATTAACTCAGATCTGTGATTACATATATCTCTTCCATTACTTGAGGTCTTTGGGAGACTTGATTTTAAAACAGAGTAGTTATTACAAAGCCTGTTATGAAAGATCACTGAATAATTGTCAATAACCTGAGGGTGAATAAGATTATCTTAACGTTTGACATTTGAAGACATACAGAAATTATTTAAGCATCACTGTAGCTCCACATAGCTCACTCTAGGACAGTTGTGTCCCTTGGAAAGTACAAGTCATCAGAGCAACTAGTTCATCTGCTAGAGATGCGGAGGCAACAGGTCTGATCCCTACTGAGCCTGTTGATACACTCATACATTTATTTGGCAAGGTAGCCTGGCTTAGGTAATATGCTTGTACCACCTCACATATATTTTCAAATTCTTTCTCCTAACTGATTTCTCCAGTTGAACATATTAATACTTCCAAAACTTCCTCATCCTGAAAATTTTAACTGGGCTTCCCCAAAATATAACTTTCTATTGATTTTATATCTCTTTCTGGATTCTAAGTATGTAACCATGTTTAGCCTTTTTTAAAAAAATCAGAGAATCTCCATTTCCTTTCTTATTCTTCAGCCTAGAGCAGTCAAACATCCTTACCACATCACCCCAGGGAAATTTCACACAAAGGTCAATGATAGGCTTCAAAATTACCAAATACTTGGTGGTGTTTTTTTCATCCCACTGCCCTAGCATTTGACACTGTGAATCATGATATTTCTTATGCTTTTTTGATCTCACTATTTACTTCTATCACTAATAGATTTTTAAAGTCTGTTTTATGAAATATTCTGTAATCCTTGTATGTCTGTTATCCTAGCACTCTGACTCTTTTCTCTGTCCACTGTGTATCTTGACGCATACCTAAATTCAAATTTCTTTCTTATTTCTTTTAGAAAGAACCATTTGTTATTTTAGATCCCTAATACACATCTCCAAACTATAGACACTACCATTTCAATCCATGTATCCAGGTGCTCATGGAAGATCTCAACTTAGCAGTTACAGCTATATCTCAAACTCAGTATTTTAAATGGCATCATCATTTCCTCAATCTATTCTTTCTCCTCTCTCAGTAAATTGCATCATCACTTGTGCTCACCCAAGCTATGGAGAAAGCGGAGTCCTATTTAACCATTTTCTGAATACAGGCTGCTTTCAGCCCTCTCTAAATACTGGTGTGCCATTTTCTCCCTCTGTCAGTCCTGTGAAGTGACCAGGGATACAGCCCTTTTTCTTGATGCTTATGGATGTGTTGCAGTGTCAAATAGTGGGAAAATTCCACAAGGGATGAACAAGTCAAGGACAAGAAAAAACTTAATTTAATGAAGAGATATAGATGGGCTTCACTCCTGCTGGGTGAACATTAATCTGAGTGCTAACTCCTGACCAAGGGAAAATTTCATCAGTACTTGTGACATGAGTAGCTAATATAGGGTCTGGGCACAGAATGAGCAGTCACAAGTAATTTTTCAATTTCCAAATGACTCTGACAACTGAAACAAGGCCCTTCAAGAGATCATTTACCAAAATGTCTATATGACCCATCATCTCCAGCACTCTCTCTAGGGATTACTCAACACATACTCTACTCTTCTTTCTCTCCTTGTTATGGAGTGAAATCAAAACTAGACAAAAATCTTAGCTTCCTTCCACTATCCTTCACATTCCTTCCCTGACAAATGTATGCAGATTTGACTATCTACTAGAATTCAAGAAATACGAGTAGTAGGAAGGAGAAAATTCCTGCCACACCAGCAACAAGAATCACCCTAATGCCTCTTCTCTCTAGGTATGCACTTGCTAATATAGATCTGTACCCAGACTTACATTAGCTGCTCATCTCACAATTGCTCAGTCCTGTCTGACTCTTTGTGACCCCATGGACTGCAGCCCATCAGGCTCCTCTGTTCATGAGATTTCCCAGACAAGAATACTGGAATGGGTTGCCATTTCTTTCTAGAGGGCATCTTCCTGACCTAGGGATCAAACCCGCACATTTTGTGTCTCCTGCATTGGCAGGCAGACTCTTTACCAACCACTGAGCCACCTGGGAAGTTCTTTCCCTACTGAGTGGTGGCAATCTACCAACTTTGAGAGCCCTGTCATCATTTAACAATGCCAAGTACCCACGTGACAGTGTCCACCTTACCCCCACCTCTTATCTTTATCCTCGGCAATTTCTTTATCCACATCAGTAAGTAAACACTAGGAAATTTTCCAATCCAAGACACAACTTTAGCCAAGAGAAGGAATGTCTCAAAAGGATTCTCGAGGGAGAACTCCAAGAGGGGTGGCAGTCTAAAAGGCATAGAACTCCTGAATGTTCTGCTATTAAAATCAGGAACTCTACAACCAGCACAAGGGGCTTTACCTGTGCCAACCAGTTGCCCTAAGTGCCACTCCCACCCATTCAGAACAGAAGAATTGAGACTCTTTTATAAATTATTTTGTTTTTAGCTTCTGGGTCTTCATTGCTATGGGCCTTCTTTAGTTGTGATCAGCAGGGGTTACTGTCTAGTTGTGGTTGGCTGGCTTCTCATTGTGGTGGCTTTTCTTATTACAAAGCACAGTCTCTAAGGCAGGGGAGCTTCAGTAGTTGTGGCACATGGGCTTAGTTGCCCAGCAGCATGTGGGATCTTCCCAGACGAGGGATTCAACCCATGTTGCCTGCATTGGCAGGCAGATTCTTACCATGGGACCACCAAAGAAATCCAGACCTTTACTGATATAACATGAATATGATAGAACTTTAGCAAGACCCAAAATAGACAGTATGATCAATTTATTTTCTTTTAGTGCTTCATGGCTAGTAATTGTATGTTTGAAAATAAACTCACACAAAACATCAGACAGGTCATGCTAAATGTTCATTCAGAGATTTCTTATTAAACTTCTACAAGCAAGTCTACTTCTGATAATGCAATTAGAAGATAATGGGATAATTTGTTAATCACACACTCAGGAGCAAATAGCTTATTTGGTCTGATTTTCTCTGCATGGAGCAAAGCGCCCACTACAAAAATGTTTACTGTAAAGTACCTTCCTCATCACAATGAAGAAAATGGGAACTAAACTTAGATTCTGGTTGTGTTTGAAACCATCTTTTTGTTATCATCACTTCATGATACACAAATCTTGAGTTCCCAGCTGACAGACTAATAGAAATAAAGTACTAATAATCGAGGCATAGACAGTCAAAGAGCAGAAACCAGGGATGCAAAGCAGTTGGTTCTACATGCCCAACAAAATCCAAAAAGTTAAAAGCAGGAATCAAATAGCAAAAGTGGTGTATGGGAGATGGGAGGGAGGTTCAAGAGGGAGTAGACATATGTATACCTGTGACTTATTAATGTTGATGTATGGCAGAAACCAACACAAGATTGTAAAGCAAGTACCTTGCAGTAAAAAATTAAAATAAAAAGACATGCAAAAATAAAGGATGTATGTGATTTCCGTGTTTGCTAACCAATTATATTAAAATTAACCTATGTTTCTTTTTAATAGGCAGATGGGACATTGAATTTTTTAGATTCTAAATGAACAAAACATTTGTTAGTTTCTGACAGTTTTATGTATATCTTGCCTTATTTAGCAACTTTTACTATTTTGTTCATATTAATTTCATTTGGTTAATTTATATGATTGCTCATTCTATTATTTTAAAATTCAAGAAATAACATATTTATTTTAAATACTGTAAGATAATTTCTTTAATACCTTTCATTTATGCTTGAAAATACTTAGTTCTTTATTGAAGTATTTTGGTTAGCATTCTTTTTCATATCCATTCTATCCCTAAAATTGAGGGAAAATCCATTGCTTGACTCAAGCACCCCAAAACCCAGATAATAAGTAGTTATTTACTGCTGCTGTTATTCAGAAGAACACACACTTGCACAT
Source organism: Neotragus pygmaeus (assembly GCA_006410875.1). Lineage (NCBI taxonomy): Eukaryota > Metazoa > Chordata > Mammalia > Artiodactyla > Bovidae > Neotragus > Neotragus pygmaeus. The sequence continues at coordinate 4,885 of SJYV01053835.1, forward strand.
ATGTTTGTAAAAGCACACAGCTGAATCTTCCAAATGAGTAGTCCTGAGCACAGTATTAGGAGTACTATGAAATATATAAAATAGGATCTAGAATTGTTTCTCCTACACTATTTTGAATAATCAAAACACTGTTTCTTGTTCTGTTTTTTCCTCTTCAAATTCTACTCCTGGCTTTTGGGAAAGACAGAACTTACTTTTAGAGTATCAGTCAGTTCAGTTGCTTGAAGTGAAGTGAAGTGAAGTCGCTCAGTCGTGTCCAACTCTTTGCGACCCCATGGACTGTAGCCTACCAGGCTTCTCCATCCATGGGATTCTCCAGGCAAGAATACTGGAGTGAGTTACCATTTCCTTCTCCAGGGGATCTTCCCGACCCAGGGATCAAACCCAGGTCTCCCGCATCAGGGGCAGACGCTTTAATCTCTGGGCCACCAGGGAAGCCCATTCAGTTGCTTAGTCATTTCCAACTCTCTGAGCCCATGGACTGAAGCACATCAGGCCTCCTTGTCCATCACCAACTCCTGGGATTCACTCAAACTCATGTCCATTGAGTAGGTGATGCAATCCAGCCATCTCATCCTCTGTTGTCCCCTTCTCCTGCCCTTAATCTTTCCCAGCATCAGGATCTTTTCAAATGAGTCAGCTCTTCGCATTAGGTAGCCAAAGTATTAGAGTCTCAGCTTCAACATCAGTTCTTCCAATGAATATTTAGGACTGATTTCCTTTAGAATGGACTGGTTTGATCTCTTTGCAGTCCAAGGGACTCTCAAGAGTCTTCTTCAAAACCACAGTTCAAAAGCATCAGTTCTTACAGTTCTTCAGTGCTCAGCTTTCTCTATAGTCCAACTCTCACATCCATACATGACTACTGGAAAAATCATAGCTTTGACTAGATGGACTTTTGTTGGCAAAATAATGTCTCTGCTTTTTAATATGTTGTCTAGGTATTCACAGCCTCAAAGATGCTCTTGATGATGAGGGTAAACTTCTGCCTGGCAGCTACTGCCCAGCCTCCACTCCTGCAGCACTGCAGGCCAGGCTGCACAGTCGATGGACACAATTTTACACTTTGCCACTTCTCTCCCTGATACCAGCACTCTCCCACTGCACACTGCCCATCTTGGGGACCACCAAATTCATACACAGCTTTTTGATGGTGAGCAGCAGGGGTAGCAAGACAGAAATGAGCAATGTGGTCATGAATTTTACCCTTTATTCTGTAGGTTTTGAGACTCTATTAAAGGCTTTAAAGCAAATGAGTTCATTATAAAATGGTATTTGAGAAGGATACATTTTCGGTGGAGTTCAAGAGGGATGGGCATCAAAGGAGAATGTGTAAGCAGAGATATGAGAACCCAAATAACTAGTGCTGCAAGGAGAAAATATAGCAGATATAGAAGATGTAGCCCTGAAGTAGCTTGTAATCTTTTAGAGAAAGGAGAACAAAGGCCTATGAAATCACTGCAGAATTAACTGGCCTCTGTTGCCATAAAACAGCAATTCATTTCATCATGAATCAAAAATGAGAACAATATACAAATAGGTTAACATTCTGAAGTGTATAGATGAGAATAGCCATGTCACTGTAGATTAGGAAATGTAAAATATCAAGGAATGTGATCTTTATGAACATTAGATGCTAATCATAGATACCACATGATATACCTTTAAAAAAAAAAAAAGAGCAAAAGAGAGTAAGGCTTGGAAAAATATTGAAACTCTATTATGGAATATTGGTCTTTTTACAAACCCAGACATTTGCCTGGTGATTTTCTTCTGCATGTATTTGTTTAAGAGAAAGAAATAGGAGAAAGAAATGGGAAGCAGTTAGAGCTGAGGGTTACAAAAACAAGGCAAGGGGTAGATACACAGAAGTGCTCCTGTTGGAGAGCGCTTCTGCTGGCAGTGTTGTCAGAATGTAAAGGCATAACAGAGAAAATCAGCAGGAGAACAGCAGTCTGGTCCACAATGCCTTCAGAAAAGAATAGCCTTGGTTTGTGAATAAATGCTCTTTGTGTTTCTGGCTCAGCTCTGCCTTGTCCATACCTGATTCAGCCTGCATTTTACCCACTGTCTGCCACCTTTTATATACACACTTGTGCTATTCCTTGGCAATGTTGCATTACCTAAGGCACCATTACAGTGTCAATTTAGCTGGTTAGAACAAAATGCTCGATAATCTAAAGGCATTGGAGGAGTGGTTTAATCAGGCCATTTGGCTTTATACAGAAAACCTCTCCCCACCAGGGCCTGAGGCTGTCCTTCCAGCACCTGTCCCTTCGGAATAGTGGAGTGGTGCTGAGGCTCCGTCACTGTCTGGAAAACTCTTCAAAGAACCTACTGTGACAAGAGGGTCATTTTAGGGATGTCTTCTATGGGAAGGCCACATTGCTTTTCTACCAGTGAAGTTGTTTGGAGGTTTGTTTGTCTTTACTGAAAAGACTAAGAGGTAGCCTGTGTCAACCTACAATTTGAACAGCAACTTGATAATCTGTCAAAACACACCTGCTTCCCACATAGAGGACATTGAGAACCTCCTTAACAGGTATGTAATCACACTTGGTCCTGGACTTCGTTGGGCTCCAGTATCTGTGGACAAGGTCAAAAGGTGATGTTCTTAAGTGGCACTTAAAGGCAGCCAAGAAGCCTTATACAAGTGCTGCTAAAATCAGTTTCCTGGAGACAGAAAGAATAACAAGGCTTGTTGCTAACATTCTTTATAGACCTTTATTTNAATCCCGGGGACGGGGGAGCCTGGAGGGCTGCCGTCTATGGGGTCGCACAGAGTCGGACACGACTGAAGCGACTTAGCAGCAGCAGCAGCATGATGGAAAGGTTGCAACTGAAGCCCATTTCAGGGAGGGAATGCTCTTAGGTTTTGTACATGTGAAATTTGATAAGAAAGTTCAAATGTAGGATGAGGTTGCTAGAACTGAATTCCTTCAACAGCTTTTCCTGTTATCACTTAACCCTGCCCTCACCTTTGTAATTAGTCCTTTCATTACACTCTCAATTATCTTGTCTGAGATTTCTGTTTTCTGATAAAACTATGAAATGATTATTAAATGAATAATTGTTTAAGGTAATATGAACTCTCTCACCTGCATTGGGCCTTAATTCCAGAATCTTTTAAAAGTGTATATTTTGTCATAAATGGATTTTTAGAACTAAAGAAGAATCACTAGACTTAATTAGTAACATACTACATACATTTATCTTAAATCCCCAGTATGTATCATTTTAATGAAATTTTCATAAATAGTAAAGAAAGAAACATTTAACAGATGACCTGTAGTTTCACATGTTTAATTCACATGTCATTGTCCTCTACTATAAGAACAATTATGGACAAGCAATGTGTATCTTTGTATTAATTTGGAATTTTATGTTTTCCTTGCTTTTTTTTTTCCTTCCTCAAGCTGAAAGTCAACAATGACATGTCCAGGCAGAGTCTAGGAATGCTGTTGATCATATTCCTATAAAGAAAGAAAAGGCTAATATACACAAGACAGTGTCCAACATTATAATTAATTGGCAAGGAGAGATTTTCATAACAAAAGCATTGGCTATTTGGGGAAAATGCATGTGAAATTTGTCAGTTAACTCTGTGGAAATGTGAAACAAAACACGCTTAAAGTTAATGGATGTCTAGTCTCTTTTAAGGGATAAACTTGAGCCTTTATCTTTTCTGTTTAATTTCACCTGTGAATTAATACACATTTGCCTGTTCACTCATCTTTCTGTCCCCTGTTTGTGGGACAAAGTACAATGGCAGAAGAAGCATACTCCTGCAATACACTGTTATCCAAAACACAAGCAGTTCATGTTTTAACACCTCCTCAAACAATGCCCCTTGTAGGTGTCATGGTCTGCAAAACATTTGCTCTCTGAAACTCAGAGTGAATTAAGGAGAGAAAGAAATATAAGCCATATTCTTTAAAACCACATTTATATTGAAATTTGAACACCCAAGTGGAAGAGATTTACATAAAAGAATATGACCTGTCTCTTATACACATCTTGATGTGTAGCAGAAAGAAATTTATCTCTTTTGGGTTTGTCCTATGGTTAGATCAAGAGTATTTTCTTTTGGAGAATTTCTGCATTTGTTTGTGCCCCATGTCCAAATTTATTTATTCATTAATTCTAGACTGTTAGTATTACATAGTTTTCAATTTGAGTTTATGAAATTAGAAAATACATGAGTAAACACTTTACCCTGAACAAATCAATAGAAACAACTATGATGATATAATAGAATTTTAGTTTGAAAAACTTCCAGGTAGAGACTATAAAATAAGACTATAAAATAAGACAGATATAAAATAAGACCAGTCAGGTTNATATGTGCCAGAACAGTGAATTCACACTTTAACCCTTGGTCTAACAGAGTTTAGTATTAAAACATTTTCCCCATTTATATAAACAATGTAAAATAGTGGTTTTGCATACCACATCATATCACAGAAGGTCAGTTATTTGCACAAAGTCATCAAATTTTATTAAATACATTTCATACTCTAAGAATTGGGAATATTTACTTAATGATATGTATTTAACCCTAATATGTGAGCTCATAAATATTTACTAAGTTCTTAAAGCACACTAGACAAAGTACTAAATAGAGGGGAAACAAAAATACAAACTTATTGTGGCATAATGGGAAAGAGAAATCAATAAACCATAAATATAAAATTTCCATATAATATGTGTGCATGCTGTCACTTCAGTAGTATCCGACTCTTTTGACCCTGTGGACTGTAGCCTGCCAGGCTCTTCTGTCCATGGAATTCTCCAGGCAAGAATACTGGAGTGGGTTGCCATGCCCTTCTCCTTCCTTACAATATATTAAGTGTTAAAATAGGTGTAGGGATGTGGGGTAAGTAACCACAAAGTAGGCTTGTGTAACTAAACCTGAAACTTCAAAGTAAGTTTAATGAAAGGAATGATTTCATATTATTTGTCAAGCATCACACAAAATATATCTAAGGTATTTTGGAGCCCAGAAAAAACTTTCTATGCTGGAATGAGCTTCTCAGCTTTTAAAAATTTAGTAATTTATTAGGCATCATTCTTTAGAACAATTGACTTGTGAATGCAATAACCTTATAATTATTTTTATATTATTTTCAGTGATGTATAAAATAAACTGTTTTAGTGTTGCATAATTTTAATGATGAAATATATTTTTATGGATAAATACATATGGTACTTTACAAGACATTATGATATTTAATTAGGTACTTTGGCAGGGATTCCTGTAAGGGGCTACTGGAAATAGCTAAGATGGAATAAATGACAAACCCGAAAGTAGGGAAGTAAATATATATGTGTAACTTGATTTATGGGAGAGAAAAAAAAATATTTTTTCAGTAATGGTTGTAGACATCATCAGGTCTTGAAACTGTTAACAAAAAATTTTGTTCCTCTTTGTTTTCTTTCCTGCATTAGAACAATTATCTTCCCAAGGGGATATTTGAAACAGTGACCGTAAGGAAAAAACAGAAAATATTTGGAAGAGCTCACTCTGAGTATAATGGAGTGGACATGGCTCTGGACAAACATATTTTTTTTTTCCTTTGAATTTGAATGTAAAATTTGAAAAAAAAAAAAAAGTTGTTTTGTTACCATAAGGAGTATTTTTTCAGAGGCCTTAATTGTTTCCCCAATTTAGTTTGCTTTACAACATATAGAATTATTAGTGTACAAGCAATGAATTTTAACACCCTTAAAAAGTCACATTTTTAAGAACAAATAGGTTGTGATGCCATGTGGAAAAGTGAAAGAGTAGGTGGCTCAATAGTGTCTGACTCTTTGCAACACCAAGGACTGTAGCCCGCCAGGCTTCTCTGTCCATGGGATTTCCCAGGCAATAAGGCTGAAACGGGTGGCCATTCCCTTCTCCAGTGATCTTCTAGACATTATTAGCTTGCACTAATGTATATAAAACTTGAATTTACATAAGGAACATATTTTGTGAATACAGAAATAAATGATTTAATATTAAAAGACATACTTTTGCAGCTGTATGAAGATATATGAGGGTGGACAGTTACTTGTACAATATCAAGTGTAAATGCTAGGAAATCAAAGGCAGAGGAGAAAAAGAATGTCTGTGAAATCTCATTGATTAATCAGAAGGGTTTTTTGTTTTTTTCACTACATGGGGTGGCATGTAGAATCTTAGTTCCTATGCCCCTGCAGTGGAAGTGTGGTGTCCTAACCATTGGACCACTAGGGAAGTCTTGGAAACTTTTTAACTGATAGAATTGATTTACAGCCTTGTGTACATGTAATGTAAGATGGTATACAGTGAAATAAATAGATAGCAACTTCTCAACATGTACGATTTATTTACTCAGTTCATCAGCACCTATGGCCTTAATGACCATCTAATTGCCACAAACCCATTCTCAAACCCACATTTTATATTCTCCACCTCTTCTATTAACTGTAGCTTTTGTCTATCTCAAAAGAACTTCCAACTTCACCTCATGTCAAACACATGATCTTTCTGCATGAACTGACTTATGTCCAGGAGATCTTATTTCCATGAATGACACAACTATTTACTTATTTTAAAAAGCTGGGAACCTGGAGTCATCTTTGACATCCTTCTTCCCTTTTCTGTTACTATAAGGTATAACAAGTATTTTCATCCTTTACTTCAAAAACCAATAAAGATTCTTCATATTTAATATCTATAAATAAACATTAAGAAAATTCTGCTTCATTAGTTTCGGTGGTCACTGTGAAGCCTATTNACATCCTTCTTCCCTTTTCTGTTACTATAAGGTATAACAAGTATTTTCATCCTTTACTTCAAAAACCAATAAAGATTCTTCATATTTAATATCTATAAATAAACATTAAGAAAATTCTGCTTCATTAGTTTTGGTGGTCACTGTGAAGCCTATTTCATACTTGAGCCCTCTCTCTGTCTCCATCTCTTTCTTTCTCCCTCTTTCTTTTTTCTCCATAATTTTTCTTCTTTTCTCCCTTCTTTTTTAATCTTTGAGATAGCTGTAGTTTTTCATAGTGATGTGTTTTGTGGATGCTTAAGGGGTCTATTCATTAACTTATTCATTCATTCAATAGGTATTTGTCATGCACCTAATTTGTAGATTGTACTATGCTGGGGAATTCATGTCTCAATGCAAATTACAGTAATTCCCCATCATAATTTTCAGCAACTCTTTAAGGCTCTATTTAAAAATTATGGTTGAACTGGTTTTGTGCTGTGCTTATTTGCTCAGTTATGTCTGACTCTTTGCAACCCCATGCATTGTAGCTTGTCAGGCTTTGGTATCTACAGGGATACTCCAGGCAAGAACCCTGGAGTGAGTTGCCATGCACTCTTCCAGGGGATCTTCCCAACCCAAGGATCAAATCCAAGTCTCCCACATTGCAGGTAGATACTTTACCATCTGAACCACGAAGGAAGTCCCAAAACCCTGGAGTGGGTAGGCTATCCCTTCTCCAGGTGATCTTCCTGACTTAGGAATTGAACCAAAGTCTCCTATATTGCAGGTGGATTCTCTACCAGCTGAGCTACAGGGAACCATTTAAGGAAAGACAAATGCATGCCCTCATCCTGTCCTACTTTTAGATGTTCCATGGAGATACCTATGAATTGTATTTGAATTGGCTTCTGGACTATGTTATGGATTACTTCCCTCAACAATGGTACTAATAACAATTATGTAACCAAACCTAGAACCCAAAGATGAGTAAAACACAACTCATATCACACTGAGAGTAAACACAAAATTTTAAAAATAAAGAAAGGCTTCAACTATATTGAGACAGAATGGACAATGCAAATACTTATATATTACCTGGAAAAACTGTCTGGAAACATTTTATGGTGAGGATTTATTTATTTATTTTTAACTCAAGACTTGTGTATTAACCTGGACATATTTCTCTCTCTGGAATAATATCAAAATATTATCCTTGTTATAACTAACTGTTGTAAATATTCTCTTTTTTACAAATAACTGCTTAACCTCAATACTTAGGGTAAGTATACTGTGTTCTTTTTTTTTATTGTTTCTAATTTTATTTTTTTATTATTATTTTTTAAACTTTACAATATTGTATTGGTTCTGTATTGCCACACATCAACATGAATCCGCCTTGGGCATACGTCCTGAACCCCACTGTCCCCCATCTTGAACCCCACTCCAACCTCCCTCCCTGTACCATCCCTTCGGGTCATCCCAGTGCACCAGCCCTGAGCATCCTGTGTCAAACCTGGAATGGGGATTCATTTCTTATATGATATTATACATGTTTCAGTGCCATTCCCCCAAATCGTCCCACCCTATCCCTCTCCCAAAGAGTACAAAAGACTATTCTATACATTTGTGTCTCTTTTGCTGTCTCACATACAGGGTTATCATTACCATCTTTCTAAATTCCAAATATATATATGCGCTAGTATACTGTATTGGTATTTTTCATTCTGGCTTACTTCACTCTGTATAATAGGTTCCAGTTTCATCCAACTCATTAGAACTGATTCAAATGTATTCTTTTTAATAACTGAGTAATACTCCATTGCGTATATATATCACAGCTTTCTTAGCCATTCATCTGCTGATGGACATCTAGGTTGCTTCCATGTCCTGGCTATTATAAACAGTGCTGCGATGAACACTGGGGTACATGTGTCTCTTTCAATTCTGGTTTCCTCTGTATGTATGGCCANCTTCTCCTCCTGCCCCCAATCCCTCCCAGCATCAGAGTCTTTTCCAATGAGTCAACTCTTCCCATGAGGTGCCAAAGTACTGGAGTTTCAGTTTTAGCATCAGTCCTTCCAAAGAAATCCTGGGGCTGATCTCCTTCAGAATGGATTGGTTGGATCTCCTTGCCATCCAAGGAACTCTCAAGAGTCTTCTCCAACACCATAGTTCAAACGCATCAGTTCTTCAGCCCTCAGCCTTCTTCACAGTCCAACTCTCACATCCGTACATGACCATAGGAAAAACCATAGCCTTGATTAGACGGACCTTAATCAGCAAAGTAATGTCTGCTTTTGAATATGTTATCTAGGTTGGTCATAATTTTTCTTCCAAGGAGTAAGCATCTTTTAATTTAATGGCTGCAGTCACCATCTGCAGTGATTTTGGAGCCCCCAAAAATAAATTCTCCCACTAGGGCTCAACAAATCTTGTCCTGAAACCAAACAGAAACATTTTGCTAGTCACAGTAATCCATAGAGTAGTTTGATATAACTTTACAAACTTCTAATTTTAGCTGTATAAACAAAATTTGTGTATTACAGATCTAGATATATGCCTTTATGTTAATAATCCAGTCTTTTAATTGTCTATCATTAATGTTGATATTTGAGAGAAGTTAAACATGAAAAAGATCTTAAAGATCAGTCCCATTCCTTTATTTGACTGATAATGTAATTTAGATCCGGAGAATTTAAGTGACATGTGAAGGTCACCCTTGGAGTTAGTGCTGAAAATTCGAATTAAACCCTCCTTGCTCCAATTTCCACAATGGTGTGTTTTTCTAATATGCCACTCTACACATGAGTGCAACTATTGGTGAACACAAACAATACCTACAATAGCATACATGTAACTCTGTGTTAAAGTATTTATAACAATGCTAAAATGATTTTTAACTAATCTGTATAAAAACATATCACTGTCCCCTTATCCTTGCATATGCCACAAAACCCTTGTGTCGAATGTATATGCAAAAACGTAAGCTTTTATTCAATATAAATGATTATAAATTTACTTACTTCCATCTTCAATATTGCTTCAAACTATATGTCTCATTCATGTAGAGAAACATCTCACTGAATAAGCCCCTAAAACACTAAAAGTACATAATTGTTCCATAATACAAAAAAATCAGTAGAAAATGATGATGAAGAAGAGAGAAGGAAGGTTTCAATCTGTCAAAGAAAAGCATTGTGTTCTTCAGTGTCACCAAATCTGAAGGTAAGAAATGAGTAAGTACAGAGGCATGACAGGGGACCCTCATCTCTTACCTTGCTGTCATCTTATACCTTCATAAGATATGACCCCCTCAGCTGCAAGCAGCTCTCATGAAAGCAGACAAAGAGGGCAAAAAGATCAGCAACTCAGCCCTCCTCCTTGACAGGTGAATAGAAGTGGCACTTCTAATGCCATTACTAATTTATTAAGTATTCCAAAGTTAGAATTTAATCGGAATATTTTTGTCACATTATCCATCACCAATTCAGGAGAGATGGAATTTTCTTAAACAGCCGTGCAGTGCAAAGCCTTAGGCAAGCTTTTAGTCATTTCAGTTTGTCACAATGGACTAGTTCCATTTTAATGATTTAGTTAATTGTGTGACAAGCTATGAAAAATGGGAGTGATCCAATGCCTAGTCCAAGGAATGTGCCAAGGTCTAGCAACTAAGTTGCTCAAAATGGTTCTCATTAGCAAATACTATTTTTTGAAATTCCCACTTTTCCCTTCTCCTCTTTATAAATTTCAGATTTCATATGTTAAGCAAAAGTCAAGTTAGAGAATATCAGTTCATTTATATAAAGACAAGACAAATGTTAAAAAGTCACATTAGCAGTTTAAATGATCAAGTTAAATAAGACACAATTTAGGTGAAAAGATAATTAAGTGTTGAAAATGTAATGATCCATTTGACAGTGGAAGAATAGAAGATGCAGAGAATCCCAAATACAACCTCCCCATCTAGAAATCACATTTCATATTCATTACAAGAGAGTATATGCATCTGATTAATACTATGTTAGTTTAAAACTCAACCTATCACTTCATGAAGACAAACTAATATTATATAAAATATATACTTTATAATTACATTGAATCAGGGAAATTATCTTTAATAAAAACCATGCATCATATAAATAACAATAGAACATAAAAATAACAGTGTCTTGTCTCTACTCTGATTTGATTTTACATGAGAGTATTATTGTTACAGTCTCAGACTGGCCCACTAATTCCTTCTTTCAAAGCGTTTGAAATGTTCACTTTGTCTTGGCAGAAAAATAACAAAGAACTCTAGGAATAACTCAAAATACAATTAACAGCACATCTTCACATCAAATCAAAGTATATTCATCTCTATGACATTTTGAAATTAAGATGTTCTTTTGAGTCAGAAGATTTGGTTCGAGTAATTGATATAATCATCTTGGGTAATCTCTCTGAACTGTGGTTTCTGCAGCTGTCAGTTTGGACTAATATTTACATGATTTTTGTGAAGACAAAAAAATGTTATTTTGTGTGAGAGAAATAACACACACCTATATTAATAAGACTATGTGTTACACTAGCATGGATTAGAAGTTAATGGCTAAAATGCAAATTCTCTGGCACATTGAAGGAGCTCACCAGGTAACAGAGCATCACAAGTACATTGCAACCCATTCCATGTAGGTATTACAAACCACAGGGTGATTATTTAATGACTCATGGCACCATTCAGAAAAAAAAACAAAGAATGGCATGCATCTTACAGAAACCTCAGACTGTTATATATCCTAAATAAAAACAAATTATGAGAGACAGTATTGAACTGGCAGTGAAATGGACCAAGTGAAGTATCATATCTTTTGTGTCTCTACTTTTATAATTTTAGACATTCTCTGCTCCCAGCACTATATCACCATGCTCTCAAGATTTTTAAGTGGGATATATGTGCATTGAAACTCAATGCTGAAATATAGACAGTGACCTCTTCATGACAAACCAAAAACATAGCCATTCCGTGACAGCCAACATATCATCAGTTTACAGAAAGCAGTATACTCACAGACTGTAGTGTTCTCTAAATGACTTTCTAAAACATTGAACAGGAGACATACTAACACTTTTCAATCAAATGATTTATATGAAGAGGAGAGTAGATGAAGGCATTCATTCACAGTTTCTTTCTTTAAAGCAGTAATTTTTTTTTCAATTTAGAAAGTGTTATACACAAAATTTTTAACCTAAAATAAAGCATAGCTCACTATAGAATGGAAGATTTTCATTACTTAGTATGATTAGACTAAAAAAATGTTGTAAGTTGTATTATAAAATAACATAGTCTTTAAAAAAGCAGATTGTGTAACGTAAGTTTTATCCTTAGAATATGAATGATCCTTTACTAAAATAAATTTACCTGTGTATAATAAATTAATTCATCAGAATTTTTATACAGAATCTTCTCCTGAGTGCTCACAAAGTCTGCAGTTCTGTTGCAACTATGTTGAAACTTAATTCATTAATTACTTTTAATATTGTGGCGTTAGTCTTATGATCTATTTGCAGCTCACTTCTCCTCAAATTAATTCAAATAGCTGAATGTGATTCATTATTTATTATCAATCAATCAACTTACTATATATCCAGAACCTTCCAGATGTGCTTGTTTATGCCTCATTTATACCTACTGACCAGGAATAGTGTTTATGTACCAAATGGAGCATTAGTTTATAATTATTAATGATACCTCTGCTTTCAGTCGCTTAAATTTGGCATCTTCTGAAGGTTTCAGTCACCTTAATGGTAAGTTTGAAGAATTTAGAAATAGACTTTTCTCTGTGTAGAATTTTGCATGCCACATTTGGGGGTGGGGGTGGCGAGTAAGATCATTAAGCTGTTAGAGAAATAATTTCTTTCAGTATTTGTTTCTGGGAAACATATCTGTTTCCATGTCTTATGCAACTTATCTAAAGCTCTCCTTTAGATGAGGGATCACTATAGGTGACCTTCAAGACCCCTCAGTTCAAAACACTTGGCTTTGAGCCTGGCAACAACCCCAAATGATCTGTGCCACAAAGCTCCTCACCAAACCCTAAAGACTCGGACACCTACTTCATCTCTTTCTTATTTTCCAACTCTTGTTATTAGAAACACTGACAGTGTTTGGAAACCCCACATCCACAGAGATAGTTTCTCACTTGATATCCTATATGACAGAGTGAATTATCAAGTAAGACCAATAGCTCTAAAGAAGATGTCAAGCATTTTAACTACTTCTTCTAAGTGGCGAGGCATCAGGAGCAAAAAGAAGTGATAAGTAAACCCTGCCACCAATATTCATGATATTTCATTCCTCTTGTATTTTATTTTGTTTCCCTGATGTCAGCACATGATTCTCAACTTCATAAAACTATGTTTCACAAAGAAAGCAGTAAAAACAACCAAAAATGATGAGAACTTTCAGAACTTGAAAACGAATAGCATAAGAAATCAACTATGCAGACTGGGAAAAATGTTATATGCTTGACATCACCAATCATCAGAGTACTGAAAAGCAAAACCAAAATGAAATGTCACTTCATACCTTCAGAGAAGTTATCACCAAATAACCCATAAATGTTTAGGGAGACATGAAAAAAAGGGAATCTTTTACCCTGTTCGTGGAAATGCAAATTGGTGCAGCTGCTGTGGAAAACATTATAGAGTCCTAAAGAAACTAAATATAGAACTACCATATTCCCCAGCCATTCAACTCCAGGGTTCATATCTGAAGAAACTGAAAACATTAATTTGAAAAAAGATACATGCACTCTGATGTTCATAGAAGCATTGTTTACAATTGCCAAGATATGGAACAGATAAATGGATAAAGATGTGGATGTATGGAACATATGGAATGCTATTCAGCCATGTAAAAGAATGAATTTTTTGCCATTTGCAACAA
>SJYV01053836.1:6633-17475 GCA_006410875.1 Neotragus pygmaeus
AATCAGTTCTAATGAGATGGATGAAACTGGAGCCTATTATACAGAGTGAAGTAAGCCAGAAAGGAAAACACCAATACAGTATACTGACACATATATATGGAATTTAGAAAGATAGTAATGATGACCCTGTATGTGAGACAACAAAAGAGACACAGACATATAGAACGGACTTTTGGCCTCTGAGGGAGAGGGAGAGGGTGGGATGATTTGGGAGAATGGCATTGAAGCATATATACTATTATGTAAGAAACGAAGCGCCGGTCTATGTTCGATGCAGGATGCAGGATGCTTGGGGCTGGTGTGCGGGGATGATCCAGAGAGACGTTGTGAGGTGGGAGGTGGGAGGGGGATTCAGGATTGGGACCTTGTGTACACCTGTGGTGGATTCATGTCGATGTATGGCAAAGCCAATAGAGTATTGGAAAGTAAAATTAAAAAAATAAATAAAATAAAATGACAAGAAAAAAAGAGGAAAATACCAAACATAATCACAATAATTTAAAAAAATATGGAATTTTTAAAATAGGTTTTTTTGGGAAAGGTAATAACGAGCTATAAAAATGAAAGTCAAAGGGGTAAAAAGAACTAATTTTTTTTTTTTAATTAGAAAGTGATAATAGTAAAAATATATCTAGGAATTTCTCTGGAGCTGTGTCAGATAGTCCCTTGTTCTAGCTTTTACTTGTTCTCAAGGTCTATAGGTGCCCCTCAAATGTCCCAAGTGTTAAATGCAGGATTTTAATCTATTGAACTTGTTACTTCCAGAGCAGTTCCCCCTTCTTTGTTTGTTTTGGCTTCCTCTGTTTGCAGGTCTCTTCAGTGTTTAATTTCCACCCTGATGCAAGGGGGCAAACGTGGCCACTTATTTAGGGTCACTTTTTCAGTTGTGTGTGGGGAGGGAGGGACACCACAAACCAATACCACTGGCATGTGTGGGGAGTGCTCACAGTGGATGGACCACACTAGGTTTGCCACAATCCAGGGTGGCATATAGGTCCTGGGTATACACTGCTCAGTCTCCAGAGTGCTCTGCAACAGCACTGTCCCAAGTGGCCTTGCATTTCATGCACTTCCCAGATCTAAACCACTCAAGTTCTTGGGTGCTCTGCAAGGGCACAGACCTGGGTTGGCTGTGCATTTTGTGCCCTTTCCAGGTCCGAACAGCTCAGGTGACCAGTGCTTGGCAAGCACACTGTCTTATGTGGACTGTGCATTTTGTTCATCTGCCCGGCCCCACCATTCAGTTCCCTAGGTGCACCACGACAGCACAGTCCCAGGTGTGCTGTGTTTCCTCTGGGATGCTGACCTCAGGCTTTGACAATCCTTGCAGATGTCAACCGTCCAGGATCCCAGGAAGGTAGGTTAGAAAATGGCAGCCTGCTCACAGTTTGGTGGAAGACATGGTCTCTGGGGTTGAGATTGCAGCAACCCCTTGCCTTTAGGCTCTGACTGTCTCTTGCCTGCCTCTTTGCCTCTGGGGAGGGAGGGCCCTACACAGTAGCTGGCTTGCACTCTTTTGGTATTCACTCAATCCGTTGTTCTGTGAGTGCAACAGTGGTCACTGTATGGCAATAGAGCCTTTCATGGGAAAAGTCTTTATTTTTATTTTTTTTTTGGCTTTGGTCTCTCTGGTGATCCTGTGGTTTGGACTGCTATCTCAAATAAGCTCCTTCAGATGGTTCTCAGGGGATTCAGGCCCGCTCCTTACTCTAAGGATGAGTGACGCGCCTCTCTGCCCAGCCCCCACTCACTGGTAGCGGAAGCGAGTGTCTGGGCCACTTCTCGGTGGGCAATTGAGGTTAGGCATGTATTCTGTGGGTTTTTTTTCCCCTTTTTCATCCTGGTTATGTCTGTCCTCTGAGATTCCAAAACTCCCCACAGACACTTGTGAGAGGATTTCCTACTGTGTGGAGATTTCTCCTTCTTCCCGACTCGTTCCCAACTCCCATCCCAGGATGGGTCTCCGTCCTTAAATATTTTGTCTCAGTTCCTGTCTTTTATATTTTGTCCTACCCCATTTTAAAGAGACTGGACTGCCTTTCTGGGTGCCTGGTATCCTTTTCTAGCATTCAGAAGTCATTTTGTGAAAGTTGCTCAGCATTCAAATAATCTTTTGATGAATTTGTAGGGGAGAAAGTGGTCTCCTCATGCTATCCCTCCACCATCTTGGGACTGCTTCCCAATTTAGAAATTCCTTGACTGATTAAGGATAGTTATTAAAGTTTTTTTTTCAGTGAAGGAATGTATTCAGAATGGAGAAAATATTCTGCACCTGTTTCTTCAGCTTTTCCTCTGGGGAAAATTGAGAACTATTGATTGTGAACTTAAAGGGATTAATACAGCTTTTAAAAAAATATAAATTGTTGGTGAAAAATTAAAAGCATTTTCCCTAAAGTCAGGAACAAGACAAGGATGCCCACTTTCACCACTATTATTCAACATAGTTTTGGCCACAGAAATAAGAGCAGAAAAATAAATAAAAGGAATCCAAATTGGAAAATAAGAAGTAAAACTCTCACTGTTTGCAGATGACATGATCCTCTAAATAGAAAACCCTAAAGACTCCACCAGAAAATTACTAGATCTAATCAATGAATATAGTAAATTTGCAGGATATAAAAACACACAGAAATCCCTTGCATTCCTATACATTAATAATGAGAAAAAAAGAAAAAGAAATTGAGGAAACAATTCCATTCACCTTTGCAACAAAAAGAATAAAATACTTAGGAATATATCTACCTAAAGAAACTAAAGAGGACACTAATAGATGGAGAAATATACCATGTTCATGGATTGGAAGAATCAATGTAGTGAAAATGAGTATACTACCGAAAACAATCTGTAGATTCAATGCAATCCCTTTCAAACTACCAGCAGTGCTTTTCATAGAGCTAGAACAAATAATTTCAGAATTTGTATGGAAATACAAAAAACCTTGAATAGCTAACGGAATCTTGAGAAAGAAGAATGGAACTGGAGGAATCAACCTGCCTGACTTCAGGCTCTACTACAAAGCCACAGTCAACAAGACAGTATGGTACTGGCACAAAGACACAAATATAGATCAATGGAACAAAATAGAAAGCCCAGAGATAAACACATGCACCTTTGCACACCTTGTCTTTGACAAAGGAAGCAAGAATGTACAATGGAGAAAAGACAATTTCTTTAACCAGTGGTGCTGGGAAAACTGGTCAACCGCTTGCAAAAGAATGAAATCAGAACACTTTCTAACACCATACACAAAAATAAACTCAAAATGGATTAAAGATCTAAATGTAAGACCAGAAACTATAAAACTCCTAGAGGTGAACATAGGCAAAACACTCTCAGACATAAATCACAGCAGGATCCTTTATGATCCACCTCCCAGAATACTGGAAATAAAAACAAAAATAAACAAATGGGATCTAATTAAAATTAAAAGCTTCTGCACAACNATAAAACTCCTAGAGGAGAACATAGGCAAAACACTCTCAGACATAAATCACAGCAGGATCCTCCATGACCCACCTCCCAAAATACTGGAAATAAAAGCAAAAATAAACAAATGGAACCTAATTAAAATTAAAAGCTTCTGCACAACAAAAGAAACAATAAGCAAGGTGAAAAGACAGCCTTCAGAATGGGAGAAAATAATAGCCAATGAAGCAACTGACAAACAACTAATCTCAAAAATATACAAGCAACTCCTGTAGCTCAATTCCAGAAAATTAAATGACCCAATAAAAAAGTGGGCCAAAGAACTAAATAGACACTTCTCCAAAGAAGACATACGGATGGCTAACAAACACATGAAAATATGCTCAACATCACTCATTATCAGAGAAATGCAAATCAAAACCACAATGAGGTACCATTTCACACCAGTCAGAATGGCTGCGATCCAAAAGTCTGCAAGCAATAAATGCTGGAGGGGGTNATACGGATGGCTAACAAACACATGAAAATATGCTCAACATCACTCATTATCAGAGAAATGCAAATCAAAACCACAATGAGGTACCATTTCATGCCAGTCAGAATGGCTGTGATACAAAAGTTTACAAGCAATAAATGCTGGAGAGGATGTGGAGAAAAGGGAAGGTGTAAATGCAAACTAGTACAGCCACTATGGAAAACGGTGTGGAGATTCCTTTAAAAACTGGAAATAGAACTGCCTTATGATCCAGCAATGCCACTGCTGGGCATACACACCGAGGAAACCAGAATTCAAAGAGACACGTGTACCCCATTGTTTGCAGCACTGTTTATGATAGCGAGGACACGGAAGCAACCTAGATGTCCATCAGCAGATGAATGGGTAAGAAAGCTGTGGTACATATACACAAGGAGTATTACTCAGCCATTAAAAGAATACAGTTGAATCAGTCCTAATGAGATGGATGAAACTGGAGCCTATTATACAAAATGAAATAAGCCAGAAAGAAAAAATATCAATACAGTATACTAACGCATATATATGGAATTTAGAAAGATGGTAACAATAACCCTGTATGCGAGATAGCAAAAGAGACAAAGATGTATAGAACAGTCTTTTGGACTCTCTGTGGGAGAGAGAGAGATGGAGGGATAATATGGAAGAATGGCACTGAAATATGTATAATATCATATAAAACAAATCGCCAGTCTAGGTTCAATGCAGGATACAGGATGCTTGGGGCTCGTGCACTGGGATGACCCAGAGGGATGGTATGGGTAGGGAGGTAGGAGGGGGGTTCAGGATTGGGAACATGTGTACACTCGTGGTGTATTCATGTTGATGTATGGCAAAAGCAATACAATATTGTAAAGTATTTAGCCTTCAATTAAAATAAATAAATTTAAAAAAAGAAAAAAATAATAAATTGTGTATAGTCAATCGAGGCTCTCCCACTGAAGAAGAAAGAGGGTGAAACAGATAGTATGTAAGAAAACAGTGGGTTCTTTTTTCTTTATTTCAAATCAAAAATCAATATTAAGCTTATTTTTTTCTCAAACTTGAAGCAATGGTCATTTCAAGATTGAGCAGAGATAGACACATTTAAAATGCAAATTTCCAATGCTGTGTGACTAAATTGGGATTAGAGAGTAGATATTAGATTGGAGCACGATATTTGCTCCAAAACCATGGCCTCTGAACTATGTGCTGAGGCATCCTATGTGCTGAAAAAATTCCTGTGAATACTGCGGGATATTTTAAATTCTCAAGGGAAACACAGGAATACTCTGTACCATTTGATCAGTGCGTGATGCTTAATGTAGTTCAGTTTCAACTTTGGATCATGCTACTCTCCTTTTGTTGATGTCATGTCTTATGAAACTGACGTTTCAGTGACTCCTACCTTGTTAAAAATATAATTATTAGGCATTTATTTTGGTCTAGGGAGTGCCACAAAAAAGTTACTGAAACACTAAGATGTCATAAATGGAGAAAGTTTTGAAACTTTGCTCTCATTCTTTCTCTGTATGTATAAGTATGCACGAATATATACATATACACACAAATATAATTCAAATATGTTAATGGTAGTTAATATTTTTATATTTATTCTCATGTGTACTTTATAGAACATTATTAATAATTTGAGATATTAAATTATATTCTCCTTGAATCTGTAAATTATGTTTATAGAAAAAGTGAAGTGACTTAGTCATGTCTGATTCTTTGCAACCCCATGGACTGTAGCCCACCAGGCTCCACCCATGGGATTTTCCAGGCAAGAATATTGGAATGGGTTGCCATTTTCTTCTCCAGAGGTTCTTCCTGATCCAGGATTGAACCTGGGTCTCCCATGCTGCAGGCAGATTTTACCATCTGAGCCATCAGGACGCCTTGTTTATAGAAAGTCATTCTGTTAACATAGAGATTGTAAGAAATTAGACTAAGCTTTACTATTCACTTAGTGCACTTATCCAAACTACCCATCTACTGCTTTGAAAGGAAATTACAGAACCTTACCAACTAACATGGCTCTGAAGTGAGACCATATCTGTATTCCTTTGATTTTTCTCATTGAGTTCTTAGGATTAAAAGAAGCTTAAACTTATTCAGTTGAGTAAATTTTGTTTTCCATTCTCAGGAATTCACATTTAAAGACTGCTTTACTTTAAGATATCATGTTTTGACTTTCTTCAGGTTATAGATGAGTGTCAGGTTAGTGACTGAAATACTCATTTTTGGATGAACAGAGTCTGAAAGCAATAAATTGGTGTCATAAGATTGTGTTTGCTTAGGGTATCGCCTTGGTAATTCTTTTCCAAAATTCCCAGGCCCTAGTGGCTTGTGATTGAGTGGACAATTCCACATTTTGTAAATGAATTAAAGTATCTTGTTTGCCCCAAATATATCAATTCCTTTGATATGTAAACTTTCTCTATAGAGGAAATTTGTATCATAAATGCTACTTCTTTATAGCCTATGTTATGGAGATCTGCCAAAATTATAACAGAAGCCTCAGTCACTGAATCAGAAGGATTTTTGAAACTTGAATTATACCTATAATTTTCACATAACTCTCAATGAGAATAATCTCTTAAAACCTGTTTAGTTCTCCCTCTATCTACATGGCCTATTACCCTATTGTCAACACTCCCTTTGGCTTCTCAGTTTTGGCTTTCATATGTGATCTGACCACTGCTGAAAAGCTGAAGCCTTTGCTCCATGATGCCTGTTAAAATCTGATGGGAATGGGGAGCAGCTTTGGAAACTTTAAGATAGACTACTTCTCAGAAACCAGTTATGTCTTGACACTGCTAGTATCTGTTTCATAGCAGTTTCATTTCTTGACTCTCTAGTATTCTCTACTAAGACATTAGACAAAGGTCTTCTTCACTTTACACTTGAGGCCTCTATCTCTCTGAATTTAAGACATACATATAATCTCAAGTGTTAGATGTTTCTTAGTCAAGTAATTTAGAGCAGTGGTTTTCCAATATTTCAGTGTAGACTAGTTTTTAAATAAGTTTTTACATAGCTTAAGTATATAAAGTAGAAAAAATCAGAATAGGTTGTTTTAAGTCAAAACAGAACCATTCATGCTCATTTTCTTCTCAAGACATATTATCTCTCCTCCATGTAAAGAACATAGTCCTTAAAGGGACATTTTTTGGAAAGAATATAATAAGACATGTTGTTGGTAAATTCAGAGAAAGAATTCATCTGATTTTAAGGAAAATTTGTATTTATTGAATATACAAACCATCTCTCTCATAGAAACTTACATGATAATTTAGTTTGGCAAAGATCAGGAGTTGGCAAACAACAACCTGTGGGCCAAATCTGGCCCATTATCTGATTGTTCAAATAAAAATTTATTGGGATATACACATTTTTGTGTCACCTATGGATGGTCTCACACACCCTGGCAGAGTTCAGAAGAGACTGGGTATTCCACAGAGTCCAAAATATTTACCTAGCCATTTAAATTTTTAAAAATGCCATGAATATATTCCTTGGGAGCCATACATTTATCACTCTATAAGCAAACAGTATATTAACCTATAATTATGAATTAAAAATAAAGTATATAGCATATATTAACCTACTACTTATGAGTTACAAATAAGTAAGTAAAGATACTCAAGGAGCTGTTATGGTTTAAATTCAATTTTCACTATTTACACTTTAGAATACACTGGCATTTAAAGTTGACATTAACTTCCATTTTAATTTTATTCCTTTTGTGTTCTGATAATTTTTTTTTTTTTTACATTTCTGGTTTATACCTCAAAAAAGTGTGAAAATTTCCACTGACATTCTCAATTTATAAAGAGCTTTGTATTAATATGTTATGAAAGTTACTTTGTAACAAGGAAGGAAATTCTCTCTTACACAATCCAGTCTTTGAATAATTCTGGATCAATGTGTGTATGCAATGTCCTTGCTTTTATCTAATATGAAGAAAGCTGATGGCCTCTGAAAGGCTTTCCAAGTTGGCCCAAGATGAAATAAATTCTCCTTAAAGTAAAATAAATGGTACCCTACAATACTATTGGTATAATACATGCTACCAACAATGTCTTTCCATTTTTAATTATACGTCATAGCAGAGGTCAATAGAAGAATTAGCTTTAACTACTGAGAGAGATCCAAAAGAGATTTTACTTCATCTCTTTCTCTTTAATGGAAAGCTCCCTCTAAGCCTTATTCTTTTAAAAAAATATCAATAATAGATAATCGAAGTGAAGGTGAAATCGTTTGCTGACTTTCTTCAAAGAAAAGTGCTTCTTTAGTTGACTTAGCAAACTATTTCAAATTGACTAAAGGCTTGAATAAATATTTGATTGTTTTGGATCAATGATAATTTTTATTCTGTGAGCTTTAGCATGAAAATCATGTCAAGTCACAAAATACTGTGAATATTTGTATTAATTGATTTTCAACATTATGTGGTCTAGGGGAAACTACTGTGGACAGTAAAAAATTAGAAGGGAAGAAAATAAAACAATGTCAAAGAAGGAGAAAACAGGTTACCTCCTGGATAGGTATGACTAGAGGAAATCTTAGCATTATGTTGTGTTGGTCAGTCAGCTAGGCCTATTGGGTAAACAACTCTATGTAGCACTCTGTTAAGTTACATTAGGACAATACTATGAGACCTGTGTGGGCAGGCACGTGTGTGTGTGTGTACAGGTGTATGTGTGAACTGAGATATAATATATGATAATCACATACTTGACACACTTAATGAACATTGCCACAGTCATGTGATTGATTTCAGGCTATTTGGATGTTTTATATATATGTGAGAGACTAACATTATTGCAGTAATCAGCTGAAAATGTTCTAATATATCATCTCTGTGTTTGTTGATAGGACCTTTTTCTGTTGTAACTGATGGAACACTAACCCCAAATGGAATGTTATGGTGGCAAGCAGAAAGCACAGATTTTTTCCCAACTTCTCTACTTCGAACTATTGTCCAAAATAAAATGCTTGTGGCACTCCTAGTGTTGTGATCATGACACATCAATTTGTCTTGATAAAGCAACTGAGGATAGCTATTTGAGTGCGCTATAAAACTAGTGAAAGACCGTTCTTGCCCACAAAAATCTTGGTCAATTCTTAGAACTAGTCTCTAGGTTCTTCACATTCTTCTCTAGTGAGTTAGAAATGTCAAGAAGGAATAATTCAGGTCACACATAGAATCTAATAACTTGTGTTTTGAATGGCAATATCTCAATTTCAGGGTGTTTTGTATGTGATATTAGTAAATACAGACTTTTTATGAAGACTGAAGAAATCACTAAATTTGATCTTTTCCTTTCTCTATACTTTCTAAACTACTAGACAATTAGAGTATAATTTTGATGGAAGACATTGCATTAGAGATGTGATTTAGTGGAAGTTTCTTACAAAATATCACACTATTGAATTAAATGCTTCTGAGCAGATGAAAGAGAATTAGTCTGTAACGATTCAAAAGAAGTATCTCAAGACCTTTTATATAATGTATACACATATTTAAATGAATATGATATATACTATAAAATTTACATCCATATAAAATCCAGTTATCTGGAAACTGTAAATTTAATGATCTATACTTTTGCAAGAAAGAAAAAGTAATTAAATTACTTATTAGACAAAAGCTTTCAAATAATTCAAATCAATTATAAAATTATTCTTCCAAATATTTTTACCTATTTANATGTGATATTAATGTAAAATTTAATTGAATTCTTAAAGAACACCCTAAGTTTGTTTCTGAAGCTCATCTTGGTAATCTTTCTTTGGATGAAGATCATATGTCTCATGACCTGCAACCAGGACTAGAAAAAGACATAATTTAAGGGACTGTCTCCAATCTGGATGGAAGGACTTTTTTTATCAGGAGAAACTGCACTACACCAGGATGAGAAGACAACAACATCAGAGGTAGACAGCTTCCTCAAGATGCTGNGATGAAGATCATATGTCTCATGACCTGCAACCAGGACTAGAAAAAGACATAATTTAAGGGACTGTCTCCAATCTGGATGGAAGGACTTTTTTTATCAGGAGAAACTGCACTACACCAAGATGAGAAGACAACAACATCAGAGGTAGACAGCTTCCTCAAGATGCTGGACCTGATTCGTATGATCATTTATGTTTTCTTGACTTCTTAGACCTTTGCATATAAATCAAATGCTTTTCTATCATAGGCCTGATTCTATGCTAGTTTTAGAAATCAATTCAATTGTTGGGTTTGTGGCCAATTACCTGTGTCTAGTTCTGGGTTACCTTGGTAAATTTCTCTACTACAAACTCTAACTGGTTGGCCCTGAGAAAATTTACTTAAAAAAATTATTATATTAATATTCAGGTCACTGTGATATTACTAGATGGGATCCCCTCATCAGGCCGAGTAATAATGCTTGCTCTGACTCTAACCATAAATTTGAGCTTTTTTCTATTACTCAAGCTCAGTCAGAACAACAAGAAAAGTTTCAGCAAAGGAGGAAAAATCTCCCAGAATTATGGGATGGATGTATATAGATAACACCAGGCTATGGTAATTTAGGTTTAAAGTCTCCTCTGTGTCGGAAACAATTAAATCACACTAAGGACAATCAGTCTAGTAACATGAGAAAACAGGGCTATGTGCCTTATAGACGATGCCAATATATAATTTCCCTGGAAGATAAAGATTCTACAGAGCAGACTAAGTCAGATGACCTAAGATATACTGGACTACATCTAATGGAAGCTCTTAAGTCTTAATTGTGACTTTACTAATACTGCTGGCTATGTTGTTTTTTGCCTTCCCTGGTGGCTCAGAGGTTAAAGCATCTGCCTGCAATACGGGAGACCTGAGTTCAATCCCTGGGTTGGGAAGATGCCCTGGAGAAGGAAATGGCAACCCACTCCAGTAT
>SJYV01053847.1:10865-32594 GCA_006410875.1 Neotragus pygmaeus
TGAGTTAAATTCACCCATTCCAGTCCATTTTAATTCGCTGATTCCTAGAATGTCGACATTCACCCTTGCCATCTCGTTTGACCACTTCCAATTTGCCTTGATTCATGGACCTGACATTCCAGGTTCCTATGCAATATTGCTCTTTACAGCATCGGATCTTGCTTCTATCACCAGTCACATGCACAACTGGGTATTGTTTTTGCTTTGGCTCCATCCCTTCATTCTTTTTGGAGTTATTTCTCCACTGATCTTCAGTAGCATATTGGGCACCTAATGACCTGGGGAGTTTCTCTTTCGGTATCCTATCATTTTGCCTTTTCAAACTGTTCATGGGGTTCTCAAGGCAAGAATACTCAAGTGGCTTGCCATTCCCTTCTTCAGTGGACCACGTTCTGTCAGCCCTCTCTACCATGACTCGCCTGTCTTGGGTTGCCCCACAGGCATGGCTTGGTTTCACTGAGTTAGACAAGGCTGTGGGCATGATACCATATAAATATTTATATTCTTGAAATAGGGGGGTGGGATATACATTCTATCACTTACCACAACTTTCTTTGCCAAATCCACAATATCTTCCATCAGCTCAAGCTGCTGTAATTTCTTCAAACTTATCTCACAAGCATGAGAACCGCTTAAAGACAAATTTATTTTTTAAAAGATTATGTTTTCCTATATAAAAATTCATTAAATTTTATACTCAACTGACTATGTTATACCTCAATGTAAACTACTGTAATAAAAATTCTGTTTCTTTCCTCTAGGTAATAACAAGCTATTTATTAAGCAGACAAAATATTATACCTTTTTCTTTCTTCTGTATTATAATGCTGGTATTTATAAATAAGTATATTATCTCTTTCTTAACCTAATGCTCTTCAATTTCATTAAGTCACCAAGATTATTCATTCGTATCCAAATCCCAATATTAACTTCTTCCACTCTATTAAACAAAAGTAGAGTTGAACAGTATATAAGAAGGAGACATAAGCCTTCCATTGTACTTGGCATCCCTCAGTGGTAAGGCAACACGCTTACCACTGTTCATACAGAATGGTTTAACAGACAGTAACTCACCTGGTCCTTACACAAGCGTGCATCCGTGTTATTATCGAGCTCTGCTGACGTTGAAACAGAAGTGGCCAGAAGATGTGGACTTTAATGGCATCACAGTAATCTTGCAGGACAGAAACAGGTTTACTACACCACATAGTGCAGATGTCAAATTCTTAATAAAAAAAAGTTTTAAATTAATATTTTGTGCTTTGTTTTGGAATGAATCAACACTGTTAAGGGAAAAGACAAAAATGAATCAACACTGTTAAGGGAAAAGACAAAAAATGGAAAGGTAAGAAATGAATGGATAAAATATCTGAATCTGTCAGATGTTAAGAATATCTAAATGTTAGCTAAAACAATTTAACAAAGGATTTTTTAATTTCTAGTGAAAAAGAACAGCAAAGAATAAATTCTCTTAAAGATACATAAGTCTATTATGTTGATGTGAATGCATGAACATCGTGTAGAAGTTATTTCAACAAAATTAAAATATCAATGTACTCACCTAAGTTTCCCTCAGTTTGGGTATAATCTTTATACTGTCTACCCTAAAAAGGAAAAGAAGTCTTTTGATTTGTATCTGGTAAAATGCAGAAGTGCGGTTCTCGACTTCTTTAAATTTTATTTATTTACTTTGGTTGCACTGGGTCTCCACTGCTGCACGCACACTTTTCTCTAGTTGTGGTGCACAGGTTTTTTTTCGCAGTGGCTCCTCTGGCAGAGCACACACTCTAGGGTGCCCAGGCTTCGGTAGCTGTGGCATGCAGGCTTAGCTGCCCCACAGCAGGTGAGATCTCCCTGGAACAGGGATCGAACCCATGTCCCCTGCACTGGCGAGTGGACTCTTAACCACTGGACCACCAGGGAAGCCCCCAGTTCTTGACCTAAGGGTAATCAGTACTAAAGTAAAAACTTTCAGGACATTTACTTACACACTTTGAACACATCTTCAACCGATGTGTCTTTCAGCCTTTTTTCACAGGGTTTCCCCCAATCTGTTTCTATGGGTCTCGCCTGAGCCCTGCTCACCTCCAGGTAGAAAACAAGCTTTTGGCAGCAGTGCACAGGCCCCCTGGTGAGGCACTGCCTACTCTCCGGTCTGAAATGACCTCTGCAGAAACTATACATACCTCCCTGTAAAATTTCAAGTAGCACACGAAATCTTTAAGGTTCTCACAAGAAGGAGAAAAATGTGTAACTATGTTGTAGTGATGGACGTTAACTGGACTTAACTGTGTTGCTCTCACAATATATACATATGTTGAATCATTATGCTGTACATCTGAAACTAATGTCATGTCAATTATATCTTAATTAAAAAAAACTTTAAGATGACATCATATTAAAAACAAAAAGTTAAGGGAACTTCCCTGACAGTCCAGTGGTTAAGACTGTACATCCAATACAGAGGTCATGTGTTCAATCCCTGATCGGGGAACTAAGATCCGCCATGTGGTGCAATAAGGCCAAGAAAAAAAGAGTTAAGAAATATACTTACCACTCCATCACAGTAAAGCTGAGTTACACGAACATAATCACTGGACATAAACTCAGGGGCAAAGACACAATCATCCACATAAGGGCAATCTTCTAACAAGGCATAATCTGCTACCGCAAAACTTCCCTGGGCAAAATCAGCCATGGTACACCACCCTAAGGACACAACACAAACTCAAATCAACAATGAAATCATTTCAGATGATATGAGAAGCAGTTTTCCTAGCTTCTATGGTATGTTTGATAAATACTTAGAACTTATGCTTCCAGGAAGCAACTCTGATGAGAACACTGAGCTCTAGAAGAGTCTCACCCTCGTTTGCTAGTCTCTCCCCTGACTCTCTTCAAGCATCAGTTTAATCTATTTCTTTTCTTTAGGTTCAAAGAGTCACCATCTCTGAATTTAACTGTTTACATGTCTCCTTTAGATGGTAGATAATTAAGGGCAGCTTATTTCATCTTTGTATGCTCCTAGCATGTGCTAAGGCCTCAAATAATGAGTTCAATAAGTGAACAAAAGACATCTTTCCACCGCTGCCCTTTAACTCCATCTTTTACTGTATCTATGAAATACGTCATTTCATCTTACACAAACTCTTGCCACATTCTCCACCTCTTGGCTAGAACTAAATCTTGATCCACTGAAAGAAAGGTTTCCTATCCAGAGCACACTGTGTGTTTCTGTCCTGGGCACAGGGGCAGAGCTGAAGCGGTACAGAGAGAGCGTGCCCACCTCTTAATTCCTACAGCCGCATCCAGACCTTCCCAGCACTCGCTGCTCCTAATTCTCTAAACTACTGCAACGCAGGTCAGCACTGCTAGACTGCAACAGTGGGCAAACCCCTCACGTTACCAACAACCACATTTTTAAAATAACTATTTCAATGAGGGGACAGGAGGCTGGAGTTGCAGACTCAAGTTTTTTTCCCTGAAGAAAGTTCAGTCATAAAAAGGTATAGCTGTCAGAGAACTGGTACAAAACCTAACTATCACTGAAAAGAACTCAGCATTTTATTGCTTCTAACTCTTCTCCAAAGAATGACTTTCCTCTTCGAGTATCACCAGCACCATTATTAACAGCGCTTTTTAACCTTTTCACTTCACCACTACTATCCCACTATTGTTAGGATAAACCAAGTTCCTTTTTTCCTAAGCAAGACCACCATCAGCCCTTGGAAAACACATCTGTTTCTTTAATTAATCCTTCTTATGTTCCACTTGCTGTACAACCACCTCACAATATCAGAAGTGAAGAACAATAAACACCTTCGTAGTAAACTGTTGGTACCATTCGTCACACGATGTGCCAAGCGTTTTGCGTGCACCATCTCATCAATACTCACACCAACTCTCTGCAGGTACAAGTATCACCATCGTCACTGTACAGATGAAAACATTCACAGCAAAACTAATCTGCCCAAGATCACCAAGCTTGGGGGGAATCAAACCCAGGTCTTCGGACTCCACAGTCTCCTCTCAAACGCTGTATGTCACTAGGTCTACGTTTCCTTGTCACGGATCTAGCTGCCTCCTGGCTGTTGTCGTGTTAAAGAACCACTGGCAACTAGTTCACGCTGCTCCCCTCTCCCCTCCGATCGTCATTCCAGTCACACTAAGGTGGGCATGGACAGCCCATCAGGACCCAACCCTCGCAGTTCGACCACCTCCTCAGCTAAAGTGCACTGTGCTGCCCTCCTCACCTAAGCCTTCACTCACAAGGCCACATCTTGGATCACTGCCCAGGTCTAAACCAGTTTCTAAATCTGTAACTGATCAGCTCCTTGCTGACCACAGCCAAGAGTCATCACAGCTCAGGTCTCCCCAGTCTCCTACCACAGACGTTTTTCACCTTCATCAAGAATGCTTTTTTCCCTCCCATTCAAATCCTCCATTCTCCTTCATTTTCAGTTTCCTAATGTTGGGCTTCCACTTCCACCATTCAAGGGAAGCGCTTTAGTGAAGTCATTACTGATCTTTTCCAGTAGACTGGGTAACTACAGTGTCTGGAACCTTCTGACCTGTTCTGGGTGACCAGTAGTTCCCATTTAGAGAATTTAACTCCAAAAGCAAACAATGACTGAAAAAAATAAAAAGTCAGGTTAGCACCCAAAGTATGGCACATGATATGGGACATATGCTATTCTGGGAAATACATACACGTTTAAACTCATTTTTCTTAACAAGTGTTTTTTGTATATAAATACAGAAAGAGCCAAGAACTGTCTGCCACAGCCCACGCATCACCGGCACAGTATTGGATACAATTAATGTGCTCATGCCGGGCAGACTGGGCCACTGTGACACCACGCTGGTCGGCCCAAGCCTGTCAGAGCTTGCCGATACCATGCCCTACACCCACCACACAGTAATCACAGCATTTGTGTTAGAGTTATTTTCTATTGTTTTAACCAGAGAGGCAATGCGGCATAGTGGTTAACAGCATGGACTCTGGAACCAGACTACCTGGGCTTGAATCCTGGCTCTCCAATTTTCTGAGTGTGTGATAATGGGACGTGTTACTTAACCTATTGAGGTGTCTGTTTCCTCATTTATTAAATGAGGATAGCAATACTACCTATTTATCGGTTAACATATGTCAAGTGCGTTTACTAGCACATGACGTCTAGGAAATGCTATGAACATCAGCTATGACTAACATACTAGATGAGTATTTTTCAATCCACTATGTGGATGCCTCCAACTAAATGGTCTCCCTTAATAGCTACGTCCAAAAGCACTTTTCAGCTTACAACTTACTTGGCGCTGTGGACCACCTCCTCCTCCTCCTCAGAACTCTTCATCTGGACTCCAAAGACCATCTTCTCCTGGTCCTCCTCCTATTCTTCTGGCTGCTCTTCCTCAGTCTCCATGGGCGCTTCTTCTCCATTCCCCGCCACCCAGAGGTCAACTCTCTCTTCTTCCCATGCTCACTCTCTCCACACCCATGGCTTACAACAGCACTTTCTGAACTTTCATTATGTGCATAGCTTCATCACAATTTTTGCCAATTTTTCCACAAGTCACATGTATTTTATTTTCTTAGTATTTCTTTTTTACTGGGCTCACTTGGCCTAAGTGGTAACACCCGTGATACTCTAAGTTTGAAGTACAGCTTATGTTTTTCAGACACATTAGCATATATTCCTATTAAAAATTTTTTAATCTATGTAGTACTTTAAATGGTCTCATAACCCACTGTAGCAAACCATGACTAAAAATGCAGTTAAGACTCTCAAATCTCTCCACGCTGGGTTACAACTCATAGACTTTTAGACTCTCCCTGTCAACCGCTACTGGATCTTAACCAAGATGTCCCACAAGCCTCTCAGATTCAGTGAGTTCAAAATCAAACATCCTTTTCCTCAAGAACAAATGAAACCAAGTTCTTTCCTCTTTCTGTATGGTACCAGCAAACTGCTCTACATGCCACCTGGTTACCCAAATCTGGAGGTCAATCTAGACTCCCCAGTCTCCTTCAATATTCCTAACCAAAGTGACCACAAAGTCCTGCCATTTGAACTCCTCCAGGAAACCCAACTTAGCACACATGCAACTCTTCGTGCCCGGGCCCACTGCCCTGGCTGCAGCTTCACCTCTTCTCTGAACTACTTGAACAAGCAGTCTCCTAACTGGTGACTTGCCTTCGATCTTGGCATCCCCTAAAACTCTGATCATAACATTTTACACTTAACTCTAGCTTCTCTTTATCTTCAGAATGAAGACCAAACTCCTTACTACAGCACGGAAGACCCTTTGTGGTTCTGTTCCTGCATTTCTCTAGTCATTCCATGACATAAAGTAGAAGCTCGTCCTACCCAGCTGCCTGTCATTTATAAACAAACCTCATCTGCAACCAGATTGCCTACCAAACCTTAGTACTCGATTCCAGAAGCATCTCCTGAACTTCTCACTACCACAAAGTTTTTTACACCTCTTCTCTGTAAGCCCTGAGCATCCTGCTCACGTTTTGACAGCAACATTCACAGTTTGGTCATTGATGATTTCTCTCTGTAGGTTCACTATGGGTCCAAACAGTACATTGTACATAAACGCATCTTTATTCCCTATCTGTTTTTCAAAGTTTTAATTCACACACCCCAAAGTAGAAAGCTTTGCCAAATCCACCTGCCAACTGTGCTGTTACCTATTTAATATTTTGATTTAGAATAACTCAACCTAGATACAAACTTGTTTTAATAGAAAATATGTTATCACCAAGAAATCTTTTGTTTGATAGAACAGAATTTTTTTCCTGATACAAACTAAAAAGAACATACTACAAAAATTTAATACAAGTGTAAAGGACTTCTGATCCCATCAGTTATGATGAACCAACGGGGTGTTTCATGACTGCAAAACAAAGTGGATGCTAAATTTTTTTTTAATGTTACTGAGCTCACAGAAATAGGGAACATTTAAAGTCACTTTTTCCCCCCAAAGCAACAAACTTCTATCTAGAAACTGAACCTGACAGTCAAGATGACAAGAACAACATGGGACACGGAGCCATGGGCCAGAAGCAAAGTGAGAGACTAAAAGGGAGTACCACAGACAGCTCACAGCCAACGCTGACACAAGCCCTATCAGAAGGAAAGTATCCCAACTCAGACTCTCAGAATTCCCACAGAGAAAGAGCAATCAAGGAAGAGTTCATAACTGAGAATCTCCAAGCACAGGAGGTGACAACCCACCATGAGGGAGATAACAGAAAAAACAAGCAATAAATTTAGATCCCTAAGAACATCAGACATGGGGGTCGCCAGTCTACAGAATATCTACAGATTCCAAAAAATGAGCAAGCAACAGGAGACTAAAAGAAATGACTGGGTATAGCTAAAAAGAATGGAGTGATACTTTTAGAAATTAAAAGTATAATTGTTAAAAATAAATAAAACAGATGGATTGACAAGATGCTTAGGCACCATCAA
Source organism: Neotragus pygmaeus (assembly GCA_006410875.1). Taxonomy (NCBI): domain Eukaryota; kingdom Metazoa; phylum Chordata; class Mammalia; order Artiodactyla; family Bovidae; genus Neotragus; species Neotragus pygmaeus. Next base: position 18,347 of record SJYV01053847.1, read on the forward strand.
GAAAACCGAAGAAACAAAACATGTGCCTGATGAAATTATCCAGCATTTTAAGTTCTGCCAAAGATACAAGGAAGCTAAAAATATAAAAGATGAAAAATAAATGATCTGCAAACACATACATACATACATATATATATGCACTTAAATCTTGGGAAGGAGAAAGTAGATAAAATCAAAGAGAAAATGTTTAAAGAATACATGGCTCAGAATCTTCTAGACTTCATGAAAGAGTATTCTGAATCAAGAAACACATGTATCCAAAATAGGATTAAAAAAAGTAATCACTATCTAGACTCAGATGTAAAGGTATAATCCCAAACACAGAAAATTCAATGCAGTGAGAAGAAAAATAATATTTTCTTCAAATTACCATAAATAAAACTGGTAGCAGACTTTACAAGTAGAATAACATCTTTACACATGAACAGGAAGCAAAGCATCAACCTAAGAACTGTATACCTATCAAAATTCTCTCTGAAGAACAAGGGTAAAATAAAACTAATTTCAGATTTAAAAAAAGAGTTGACTACCAAGAGATTCGAACTTCTAAAAATACCAATTAAAAATCATAAATTATCTGACTGTATTTAAAAAAAAATCTAGTAATACATTCTTAAAAGACACCCAAAATCTAAGGACATAAAAAAAGTGACAGGAAAATGAAAAAAAAAGGTTACTCCATGTAAACTACCACAAAGGCGGGACAGACAAAACAGACCCTAAGACAAAAAAAAAAAAAATTAGGCATAGGAAGAACCACAACGTAACAGAAAAGTGTCAACCCACTAGGAAAACAATGCTTAGCTTGCAAGTATCAGATAAAATAGTCTCAAAATACATAGAAGAAAAACTGATAGAACTACAGAGAGTCTGTAAGAAGGTAACAGTGGAAGATTGAAACACATTTCTCTGATGCTAGAGCAAACAAATGAAAATTAATATAGACAACCAGAAACACAATTTTTAAGTTTGATGTAACAGATACATAACTAGAGAAATATAATCACTTCACAAGTACACACAGAACAATTATAATTCCCTATGTACAAAGCCATAAAGCAAGGACAAACAAATGTTTTAAGAAAAATACACACTACATTCTCTGGCAACACAACTAAGAAATGAAAAACAAAAAGGAAAATGAAGAAATATTTGGAAATTTTAAAACACACTTTTTAAAGAAAACTCTCAAACATGTAAGTCAAAGAAGAAATCAAAATAGAAATTTTAATTTTGTTTAAATTTAAAAGTTAATCAAAGTGGCATAAATTAAACTATATTAAATAAACCAAAAATGAACTCTGAGGAATTACATAGCTTTACATGCTTATAGAAGAAAATTGCAATGGCTGAAAAGTAGTAAGCTAATCATGCAGTTTAGGTTAAAAAATAATAAAATCAAAGAAAAATTTTTTTATCAATAGTTTAGAAAAACCTTTGTTATTTTTATCAATTAAAAATAAAGTGTGCCTCTGGTGAGGATTATATCAATAAACATTTGCATGCTCAAAATAAATAAATAAACTAAAAGAAGAAAAAGGAAGGAAATCATAAAGGAAACAAAGACTAAAAATATAATAGAACAAAATATTAATAGACCAAAAATTCATCCTCTGCCAAGATTAATAAAACAAACTTTTGGCAAAATTAATGAAAAATGTCACACACAAATAACATCCAATATGAGAAAGGGAAGATAATTACAAATAAAAGATTAAAATGGGAATTAAGACAGTACCATGAACCTGATGAAAATAAATAAACTTAAATTTGTTGAAAGAACAAATTTCTAAAATTTATCACACTGTAAACCAACTATATTCCAACAAAAAATTAATTTAAAAAATAAAATTTACAAAACTCATTAAAAGCCTAAAAGCTGAAGTCCTATTACTATTCAATTGCTAATTACTACTAACTTATCAACAATTTACAATCCTTCCACACAAAAAATTAGATCCAAATGATCTCACAGGTAAATGCCACCAAGCTTTTAAGAAACAAATCACTCCAATCCAAACTGTCCAGAGAACAGAAAAAAATGAGTCACTGTACCTGGCATAAAGCAGTGTAACCTGAACACCAAAATCAGACAAGTTAGTCAAGAAAAGAAAAAAGGTGATTTCATTCATGGTGTGAAGTCAATCAGTTGTGTCTGACTCTTTGGGACCCCATGGACTATAGCCTACCAGGCTCCTCCCTCCATGGGATTCTCCAGGCAAGAGTAAAGGAGTGGGTTGCCATTTCCTTCTCCAGGGGATATTTCCAACCCAGGGATAGAACCTGGGTCTCCCTCATTCCAGGAAGATGCTTTAATCTCTAAGCCACCAGGGAAGCCATAAACAGATGCAAAAATCTAAATAAAATACTAGCAAACTTCATCCAGTTCACAAAAAGACAACCCATCAAGGTCAACTTACATCTATCTTAAGAACAAATGTAAGAGAGAATTAAGAATTTTTAAATATATAAATTGGAACCATTACACTTAGTATATTAAAGGAGAAAATCCACAAGATACTGTCAACAGATGCAGAAAAGCATGTGATAAAATAGGCAAATGACGACTTCCCTAACTTAGTAAAGACTGTCTACAGAAACTCATAACAAACATTTTTAAGGGGAAAACATTCTTTTTAAAATCAGGAACAAACATGTATGCTCACTCTAAATCACTTCTAATGAATAACCATAATCACATCCATCAAACATAGATCTAGAAGTGTGCCAGCATAATAAGGCAAGAAAAAAAAAAGTAAAACTAATTGGAAAGGAAAGGAGAACCAAAAGCGTCACTATTTGCAAGTGATATAATTATCCACATAGAAAACCCAAAAGGATTATAGAAAATATATCAGAATAAATGTTTATCGAGTGGATGACTAAAGTTCAATGTAAAAAAAATCCATAAATTTCTATTAACAATAAACAGGAAATAGAATCTTAAAAGCATCATTTGTAACAGCAACAAAACTCCTAGAAACATCAGAATCAACATTTAAGAACTGTTAGATCTATAAGGAAAAATTCACAAAACTCTATCAAAAGTCATTAGAAACCTAAATAAATGCAAATACATACCTCAAAATCTTAAAAATTTCAAATCTATCCAAACTGATTTTAAACATTCCAATTCATGCCCCAAAAGCTTTTNAACAATGCTTAGCTTGCAAGTATCAGATAAAATAGTCTCAAAATACATAGAAGAAAAACTGATAGAACTACAGAGAGTCTGTAAGAAGGTAACAGTGGAAGATTGAAACACATTTCTCTGATGCTAGAGCAAACAAATGAAAATTAATATAGACAACCAGAAACACAATTTTTAAGTTTGATGTAACAGATACATAACTAGAGAAATATAATCACTTCACAAGTACACACAGAACAATTATAATTCCCTATGTACAAAGCCATAAAGCAAGGACAAACAAATGTTTTAAGAAAAATACACACTACATTCTCTGGCAACACAACTAAGAAATGAAAAACAAAAAGGAAAATGAAGAAATATTTGGAAATTTTAAAACACACATTTTAAAGAAAACTCTCAAACATGTAAGTCAAAGAAGAAATCAAAATAGAAATTTTAATTTTGTTTAAATTTAAAAGTTAATCAAAGTGGCATAAATTAAACTATATTAAATAAACCAAAAATGAACTCTGAGGAATTACATAGCTTTACATGCTTATAGAAGAAAATTGCAATGGCTGAAAAGTAGTAAGCTAATCATGCAGTTTAGGTTAAAAAATAATAAAATCAAAGAAAAATTTTTTTATCAATAGTTTAGAAAAACCTTTGTTATTTTTATCAATTAAAAATAAAGTGTGCCTCTGGTGAGGATTATATCAATAAACATTTGCATGCTCAAAATAAATAAATAAACTAAAAGAAGAAAAAGGAAGGAAATCATAAAGGAAACAAAGACTAAAAATATAATAGAACAAAATATTAATAGACCAAAAATTCATCCTCTGCCAAGATTAATAAAACAAACTTTTGGCAAAATTAATGAAAAATGTCACACACAAATAACATCCAATATGAGAAAGGGAAGATAATTACAAATAAAAGATTAAAATGGGAATTAAGACAGTACCATGAACCTGATGAAAATAAATAAACTTAAATTTGTTGAAAGAACAAATTTCTAAAATTTATCACACTGTAAACCAACTATATTCCAACAAAAAATTAATTTAAAAAATAAAATTTACAAAACTCATTAAAAGCCTAAAAGCTGAAGTCCTATTACTATTCAATTGCTAATTACTACTAACTTATCAACAATTTACAATCCTTCCACACAAAAAATTAGATCCAAATGATCTCACAGGTAAATGCCACCAAGCTTTTAAGAAACAAATCACTCCAATCCAAACTGTCCAGAGAACAGAAAAAAATGAGTCACTGTACCTGGCATAAAGCAGTGTAACCTGAACACCAAAATCAGACAAGTTAGTCAAGAAAAAAAAAAAGGTGATTTCATTCATGGTGTGAAGTCAATCAGTTGTGTCTGACTCTTTGGGACCCCATGGACTATAGCCTACCAGGCTCCTCCCTCCATGGGATTCTCCAGGCAAGAGTAAAGGAGTGGGTTGCCATTTCCTTCTCCAGGGGATATTTCCAACCCAGGGATAGAACCTGGGTCTCCCTCATTCCAGGAAGATGCTTTAATCTCTAAGCCACCAGGGAAGCCATAAACAGATGCAAAAATCTAAATAAAATACTAGCAAACTTCATCCAGTTCACAAAAAGACAACCCATCAAGGTCAACTTACATCTATCTTAAGAACAAATGTAAGAGAGAATTAAGAATTTTTAAATATATAAATTGGAACCATTACACTTAGTATATTAAAGGAGAAAATCCACAAGATACTGTCAACAGATGCAGAAAAGCATGTGATAAAATAGGCAAATGACGACTTCCCTAACTTAGTAAAGACTGTCTACAGAAACTCATAACAAACATTTTTAAGGGGAAAACATTCTTTTTAAAATCAGGAACAAACATGTATGCTCACTCTAAATCACTTCTAATGAATAACCATAATCACATCCATCAAACATAGATCTAGAAGTGTGCCAGCATAATAAGGCAAGAAAAAAAAAAGTAAAACTAATTGGAAAGGAAAGGAGAACCAAAAGCGTCACTATTTGCAAGTGATATAATTATCCACATAGAAAACCCAAAAGGATTATAGAAAATATATCAGAATAAATGTTTATCGAGTGGATGACTAAAGTTCAATGTAAAAAAAATCCATAAATTTCTATTAACAATAAACAGGAAATAGAATCTTAAAAGCATCATTTGTAACAGCAACAAAACTCCTAGAAACATCAGAATCAACATTTAAGAACTGTTAGATCTATAAGGAAAAATTCACAAAACTCTATCAAAAGTCATTAGAAACCTAAATAAATGCAAATACATACCTCAAAATCTTAAAAATTTCAAATCTATCCAAACTGATTTTAAACATTCCAATTCATGCCCCAAAAGCTTTTTCTGCCATATGACAAGATGATTCTTACAAAAACAGCTAAGACTCAAGTGCCCCCCAGACATCAAGATGTCAGGTAAAACAACAGCATTAATAATCATGACAGTGTGCTATCAACAGATAGACAGGTGGACAAGTGGTACAGAAAGGAGAGTCAGAAACAGATCCATGCATGTAGAAACTAAACATGTAAAAAAGGTGGTTCAGCAGATCACTGGTGAACAGAGAGCCAATTCAATACATGGTATGTGGTCAACTGTAGCCACATGGGGAGAAAAATGAATGTGGATCATTAACTCACACCATATACAAAAATCAGTACCAGATGGAGTACCAACTTAAATGTTAAAGGCATCATTTAAAAATTTTTAAAGAGAAACACAGGAGAATGTCTTTATGATCCCAGGGCACTGTAAATTTCCAATTAGATTACATTGAAATTAAGAACTTCTGTTCACCAAAACACACCATAAAGTGCAAAAAGACCACGAACTGGAATAAGGTATTTACAATGTATATACCCAATAAACGATTACTGTTAACCTGTTACAGTTTTAAAAGAGAACCCAACAGAAAAGTGGGTGAGAGATATGACCAGGTATTTGTGTGTGTGTGTGTATGTGTGTGAACTATCAATTTCCTTTTTGTGAATAAAAGGGAGATAGATGGTTCACAGACAAAGAAAAAGATGTTCAAAGTCATTAACAATCAATAAATGCACATTAAAACCACAATCCACATTTCATATTCATTTGGCAAATATGACAAGTAACAAGTGTTGCAAAGGATATAGATCAACTATAACTCTTAACACAATGCTAATCAAAGTATATAAATTGACAAAATAGCTCACCAAAGCATAAGCTGGTACAACCACTTCAGAAAACAATTTGTTATCATTTTATAGTTGAACATTCATACCCCATAGTCCAGCAATTCCACTTCTAGTAAACAGCTTACCACAGTGGTACTTCAACATTCTTTTTACTCATGAACCACAACAAATGCTATTAAAGATTACACTCATACTTTAAAATGACATCTAAAAAATTTCAGTCCTAAGTTTAATTACAAATGGTGAACTGCTAGAGTATCACAGTAACATTTTAAAATAACACTGACATATCAGTGGTTTAAAATGTTGTAATTATTACAGCATAGAGTTCATCAAAAGATAACTAGTATATATACTGATGTGTGTATGTGTGCACTCTAAGTAACTTCAGTTGTGTCCCACTCTTTGTGACCCTATGGACAGCAGCCCACCAGGCTCCTACATCCACAGGATTCTCCAGGCAACAATACTGGAGTGGATTGCCATGCCCTCCTCCAGAGGATATGCCCTGCCCAGGGCTTGAACCTGTGTCTCTTACACCTCCAGCATTAGAAGACAGATTCTTCACCACTAGCATCACCTGGGAAACCCTATATATGCAGATAATTAAACATAAAAGTTACACTTTATTGGATATGCAGCTCTTGAGGAGATGGAAAGTGTCCGCATTTAAAAAAGTGTTTCCTAATACTATAGCTGCATGTATTTTAAATTATTCTTTTGTTCCATGGAGAGTTTTTCAATTGTGATGTTACCCTGGTAAGATTCCATGCAAGTAAGTGGGATGCCTTCCTACTTTAAGGAGGAAATGCTACTCTGAAGGGGGAGGTGGGCAAGTAGAGCCAAGAGGAAGTTTCTATCACAGGCTCTAGGCATTACCAATTTTAGGAAAAGATACACGTAGAATTTAATGATCTACAAATTGATTCATTAATATCACTTGTGCCCAAATACCCCTCAGAAAATATTTATTACTTCCCTGGAAGGCATATATCCCAGTGTAAAAAGTAGAGAAATTCTTGCAACTGTGTACCAGAAGAAATATACAAGAATTTTCAAAACAGCAAAACCTAGAAACAACCAAAATGTTCATCAATAGAAGAATGCATATACTGTTTTATATTCTCCAACAGAATATTACACAGCCATGAAAATTAATGAGATGTCTATCTGAATATCAGTGACTCTCCAAAATGTTAACACTTGAGTGAAATAAGCCAGCCCAACAAACTGTATCCATTATTCCTTTTTTAAAATTAAAAAACAATAGAAACCAAACAATATACTGTTGAGGGATATACACACATTTGATAAAATTATTTTTAAAATACAAGGAATGACACATAATTCAATAAATGTCACCCTGGAGATGGTAACATTCAAAATCGGTCATTTTGATTCTTGGATTGAGTGGTGGGTTGAGAGGCATTCATTTTATTGTCTTGCTTCACAACTTGCATATATGTCACATATATTTTGAAAGCATTAAGTAGTACATTAAAGAGGAAAGATTTTTTTAAAACTCATTCATCATATGCAAAAAATAATTAAATCACCTCACCTGCCACTACAGAGGTACATCTAACATACCATGGAAATCTTTATCTTACATCAACCATAGGAAGTACATTAGGTACAACATAAATGTTCACTGCAATTAATTTTATGAGAACCAAATGAGATAAAAGGTTGAGTCAGCTCGGAGTGAGGAACCCACAGGCTTTACACAGGGCTAGAGCAGAAGCCAAGGTGGCTGTAAGCAAATTTAGCTGCCAGTTAAAGTTATAAGGAAGCTGGTCAGTAAAGAAGAGGCAAAAATGTAAGTCAGGTAACATAAAGGATTTAGCAATAGTGTGAAGAAATGGGTGTTTCCAATCAATACCAGTCAGAGTGATGAGTAAGTGCAACCACTTTGAGAGCTTCTGTGATATTTGGTTACATTGAAGATGCATATATCCTACTATGCAGCAAAATCCACTATTAGGTTTATTTTCTCAAGAAATTTCCAAACGTGTACACAAAGCAGACAAATACAAAGATGTTCAAGGCAGGACTGTTTTTAGAGTCAAAAACCTAAGTCCATCCGTAGGAAAACGGATCAGTAAATTATGGTATATTCATACAATGGAATTCTATACCAGCAGTTAAAATAAACCAAACACAATTATCCAATTTATTCCCATGTAAATCTGAAAATGTGATGCTGATTAAAGCAAGTTGCAAAAAGACATTGTTTAATACCATTCAACACTATATATTGTTTATGGATTCACCGTGATCAAAGTACAAAATATGCAAGGAGATACACACAAACCTAAACACGGTGACTACCTCTAGGAAAGGAGGGGCGGGAATGAGAGCACCTCCACATCTTGCAATTTTAGTTCTTTTAAATTAAAAAGAGAATCTGAAGTAAATTCGGCAAAATAATTACATCTGTAAATCTCAGTCATGAATTGGTTAGATCCCACTCTGTATTCTATGTGTGAAATCTTCCAGAAATTGAAAAGAAACACAATCCCAGAAAATTAGGCAAGAGTAAGAAAATTGAGCAAATGAACAGGGAGAAACAGAGACCAAAAACGCAGCCCTTGAGGGCAGAGCATGAATCTTTGAGCAAGCGGAGCAGCTGGGTTTCTAAGGTGTTGGAAGTTTCCTTCCCTGTGAAGCCTTGTAATAATAAATTCCATCTCCCTTAGGATAAAACGCAAATTTCCTGCAATACAAAATGTACCTAACCAGAGCTGTAATTATGAGAAAATTGCTCCCAAAGGAGGATTGAAACCTGTAAGCCGTCTACCTTGTTTCCGTCGCCAGGACCCTGGGCAGAAACCAAAAGAGGTCATTTATGTGGACGCCACGAAACACTTATGTGAACCGTTAAGTATCATCAAGAACGCCTAGGATTGGCTGGAACGTATCTGCCCAGCTGTCGCGTGTGTGTGTGTGTATATATGTATATATATATATATACACATATATATTTTGGAAGGAGTGTGCCATCGAAGATCTTTGGGCATCTTAGGAGGCCTCTAAAAACGGTACGCCACACGGGTACCAAACAACATTCACCTACGCGTTAGCTCCATTTTTGGCCCCTGGCCCCTTATTCCGTCCTCAGAATAGGCTGACACTGGACCTCCTAAACACTATGGAGCAGCTACCCGGACCCCCCGGCTGTCCCCGCCTCTTCCCATTAGCGATGGGAGGTGGGGGAAAGGATGCTCCGAAGAGGCGCAGCAAGCACTGCGTTCAAGTCTCCCCTCACTCGGCAGCCATTCTCACGAAAACAGGTGGCGCATTTGTAAAGAACACAAAACACGGAGGAGGCGGGCGTGCAAAAACGTTCACCAACACTCTAGAACGAAAACCCGCACACTGGAGAGCACGCACTCGCGAGGACCCAGGCGCGCGGGGACACGCGAGGAAGCACCCCCGCGTGGACGCTGCTGCAAGGGTCACGACTGCAGGCGGCGCGGTCACGCACGCGGGGGGGGATGGGGGGCGAGCACCCCAAGAGCTGTCTCTTATACACATCTCTCAAANTATGGTGAAGCCAAACGCTTTAACTGACCCACAAAGTGGCTACAGAACAACAACACGAGTTCCAACACATTAATTAGAGGGAAGCACTAGGCATGAGAGACTGATTTTGGATTTATTTGTTTTAAAGTTTTATATCAATCAATTCAATATAAGATGGCCTCTCCAACATTAAGTTCACAGTCAAGGGAGTAGAATGCAAGGGGAAATTCTGCATTTAACCCATAATCTTTGCTTCACTGAGTCTCCAACCATGTTTTTTCTCATCAGAATGGAAAGGAAAGAATACAGCCTCTCTTAATGTGAGGTGGTGTATCTTGTCTGCATGGTGCAATGCTTAATGTTTAAGTATATTACTGAGTTATTGGAGTATCCAAATTTTTATTAAGAAATAACCAACAAATGTAGGCCGTCAAGATATTTCAGATGAGTGATTGAAAAACCAAAACCCTGACATGTTTCTTGTGAAATTGCTCAGTGTGAATTTGTATGGCTTTGTTTTAGACATCTCTGAATTAAATCCCACTGTTAAGTTCAAGCAGTCAAATCACATACTTCATCTCTGTTCCTAATGTGATTCCTAGGTGGGGAAGATCCCCTGGAGAATGTCATGGAAACCCAATCCAGTACTTTTGCCTGAAGAATCCCCATGAACAGAGGAGCCTGGTGGGTTACCGTCCATGGGGTCACAAGGAGTCAGATGCAATTGAGAGACTGAGCAAACATATTGAGCATATTACTTTTTCTGGATCTTTCAGGCTTGAATTTTACAGAGTGAATAGCATTTGCCTGAAGGCACTGCTATGACATTTGTGATGCCAGTTTCTGAGAACTGCTTTTAATAGGGTTTCAGTTCCTGGGTCAGGAAGATCTCCTGGAGAAGGTATATCCACTCCAGTATTCCATGGACAGAGGAGCCTTGTGGGGTACAGTCCATGGGGCCACAGTCAGAGGCAACTGAGCAACGAATGCTTTCATTTTTTTTTCGTATTTTAAGAACTGTGCTAAGCAGTGTACAACTCTATAATGTTCTATGCTATTAAAAGGGGAATGGTTGAGATTCAACTATAACCAAAAGATACAGAAAGATATAAATGGTTATATCTGGACTGAAAACAAAATACTAGAAATAAAATTTGAATTAGAAAATGTAATAACTATAATAGGCAAAAGAAGATCTGAATCATGTTGGGTCTGAAGAGAAAAAGTAGGGTGTGTGTGTGTGTGTACTCAGTCATGGCTGACTCTTTGCAACTCCATGAACTGTAGCCCGCCAGGTTCCTCTGTACATGGGAAGAACAGGCAAGAATCCTGGAGCGGGTTCTTCAGGGGATCTTCAGGACCCAGGGATCAAATCCACCTCTGAAGTGTTGGCAGGCAAATTCTTTACCACTGTGCCTCTTGGGAAGCCCAAGAATAGGATTAAAAACCATGGCAATAAAGATGATAGAACACAGCAAACAGATAAAGAACTCCTAAAGAAGAATTATCAAAATTGAAAGAGGTTTAGTGATCAAAGTACTCCTTAGTACTAACATTGTCCTAACTTTAAAAAATAATTTAAGTATGAAGACTAAAAACACTTGCTTCACTCAGAAAAGAGATAGTAAAGATAGAACCACATATAACCATATATTTGAAACTTCTTTTCATTTCAAGAACAAGTAAATATTCTATAATCATTCAGAAACAAAAACAGTTATATACAAACAGGCAAAGTTCAGGTTAAGGTTCAGATTTCTTTGTGATATTAAAAGACAAAAAATAATTATTAATAAACAAAAATCTATGAAATTTTGAAGAAAAATTTGTAACTCAGTTTTTGTATTGCTGTTGTTCAGTTGCCTAGTCATGTCTGACTCTTTGAGATTCCATGGACTGCAGCACTCTAGGCTTCCCTATACCTCACCATCTTCGGGAGTTTGCCCAAGTTCATGTTTATTGCAACAATGATGCCACCCAGCCATCTCATCCTCTGATGCCCTCTTCTCCTTCAACCTTCAATCTTTCCCAGTATCAAGGACTTTTTCAATGAGTCATCTGTTCTCATCAGATGACCCAAATACTGGAGCTTCCGCTTGAGCATCAGTCCTTCCAGTGAATATTCAGGGTTGATCTCATTTAAGATTGATTGGTTTGAACTCCTTGCTCTCTAAGGGATTTTCAGGAGCCTTCTCCAGCACCACATTTCAAAAGCATCAGTTTTTTGGCACTCTGCCTTCTTTATGGTCCAGCTCTCACAACTATATGTGACCATTGGGAAGACAATAGCCTTGACTATATAGACCTTTGTTGGCAGAGTAATGTCTGTGATTTTCTACACCCTGTCTAGGTTTGTCATCATTTTCCTGCCAAAAAAACTGGTAAAACCAAGTTTTACCCTTTGGCAAATTATCATTTGTGAGGAAAAATTTTCTCGGTTGTATAAGGACTCCAAAAATACACTATTCATAGTATGGGTAGAAAGTTATTTTTCCTTAAATTAACACTACTTGGATTTTTAAACTGAATAGGCTAAAACTGATGAAACTATTTGGAATATAGCATTTGCTACATCGAACAAAATAAGGGCTTGATTAAATGTTAAATATTATTCTGTAAACTCTTTGCTACAAATTTAACTATGTTCAAAATGAATCTGCAACAGAGCTATTCATTCAACAAGTATTTATCCACCTCTTATTACAGATATTTAAAGTCTAGAAGGAAAAGTAAACCAGTAAGCAGAAAATTACATTCTAGTGATTGGTGCCATGAGAGGGGAAACAAGTGTTACAAAAACTCAGAGAAGTAATTCCTAACTACCTCCAGAGGTAGAAGGCATCACAAAAGAAATAATACTGTTGCTTAAATTTAAAGTTTATGGAGGAAAAAATCAACCAAAGTATTGCTCATCAAGGCTAGTCATCACAAACGTCAACAGGAGGGAATTTGTGTTGCTAGAATATACGGTGTGAATGTAGGAGTGGTAACATTTACAGANGAAATAATACTGTTGCTTAAATTTAAAGTTTATGGAGGAAAAAATCAACCAAAGTATTGCTCATCAAGGCTAGTCATCACAAACGTCAACAGGAGGGAATTTGTGTTGCTAGAATATACGGTGTGAATGTAGGAGTGGTAACATTTACAGAAGGCAAGTGGTCTCTGGCTACCATCTTAAAAGGCTTAGTAATTTTATCTTTGAGTTTGTGTTTTATAATTAAATTCTGATGAGATCATAGCATATGCATCAGTAACCCAGAGCTATGGCCCACAGTGATCTCAGCTCCTTCTGTGCCCTTGATTCCCCTGGACTGGTTGTTGACCACCTCATCCCATGTGGTTGCTACCCACATTCACAACTGGTAGGGATCTACACTCCAGGCTACTAATGCCATGCTATACTGAGCACAGACCACTGAGAACAAGTCTCTCACTCAGCCCGTATTTCTCGCATCCTGCTTTGGGATTGCAATACTTTTGGGTGTCATACAACCACTGTGGGCTGGAACTTCCAGCCATGGGAAGAGAAAATAGCTGGCTTCACTACCCTTCCCCTAACTAGGGCACAGCACTTTTTTCTGGTAGTTGGAATGAGTGGATCATCTAGAATGTTGGAATGAGAGAAACTCTCAGAGCAGGGTGCTCAGGCACTTGCGATGGTCAGCTGTTATGATGTGAGTATCCTTGTGCCCGAGGAAACAAGCAAGCCATTGAGGAACAAACTACCACCCCCAAAACAAAAAGTGCACAAATAAAGAGATGAAACAAAAACTGTCATGACAGTGCAAAAGAGAAACCATTAAAAAGAGGGTCTATTGCTATTTCAGAGGTTACATTGAATCGTACCATCCATCTATTCCTGCGCAAAGTTTCACCATTTTTCTTATGATGAGAGAAGCCACACAGTAAGGGCCTTACACTTCAGGCTGAATTTTGAGCTTCTGGGCTCTTCACAGTGCCTCCTGACAATTTTTTCAGATTATGATGTTGCTTTTCCAATTCAATCATCAAACACTGGCAGCAACATTGTGGCCCTTGAAACTCATCTGTGTCATGTTTTCAAATATCTGGACTGTTAGTGACCTGACAGCTATACCCCTTCTATTGCAAAAGTCAGTCAACAAGGTATTTTGTTGATTGTCAAGGTATTTGTTGTACCTTACATGCTTCCAACTATTAACAATATTACCTGTTATTGAGCATTGAAAAGGCTTCTTCACTGTAGTTTTGATTTGCATTTTCCTGATGGTTAGTGGTGTTGAGCACCTTTTTATCGTGTGCTTCTGGTGGCCAGCTGCATGCTTTTATGCATGTGTGTATGGGTCTATTCAGATCTTTTGCTCAGTTTTTAACCAGGCTTTTTTTTTTTTTTTT
>SJYV01053848.1:0-10843 GCA_006410875.1 Neotragus pygmaeus
CTTACTCCTTGGAAGAAAAGCTGTGACCAACTTAGATAGCATATTCAAAAGCAGAGACATTACTTTGCCGACTAAGGTCCGTCTAGTCCAGGCTATGGTTTTTCCTGTGGTCATGTATGGATGTGGCAGTTGAACTGTGAAGAAGGCTGAGCACCAAAGAATTGATGCTTTTGAACTGTGGTGTTGGAGAAGACTCTTGAGGGTCCCCTGGACTGCAAGGAAATCCAACCAGTCCATTCTGAAGAAGATCAACCCTGGGATTTCTTTGGAAGTAATGATGCTAAAGCTGAAATTCCAGTACTTTGGCCACCTCATGCGAAGAGCTGACTCATTGGAAAAGACTTTGATTCTGGGAGGGATTGGGGGCAGGACGAGAAGGGGACAACTGAGGATGAGATGGCTGGATGGCATCATTGACTTGATGGACATGAGTCTGAGTGAACACCTGGAGTTGGTGATGGACAAGGAGGCCTGGCGTTCTGTGATTCATGGGGTCACAAAGAGTCGGACATGACTGAGCGACTGAACTGAACTGAAGACCAACATGAGTGGTTGATACAAATCAAATGGGTTGCCTTGAGCAAAAAGCATACGTAGGAATTATAGAAGCTACGTAGAGAGCCCAAGTTTGAATCCTAGTTCTGCCACCTATTAATTGTGTGATCATTCAGGAGTTATTCTGGCTTTCCAGGTGGCCCCAATGATAAAGAACCCACCTGTCAGTGCAGGAGACAAAAGAGACGTGGGTTTGATCCCTGGGTCAGGAAGATCCCCTGGAAGAGGGCATGGCAACCCACACCAGTATTCTTGCCTGGGGAATTCCATGGACAGAGGAGCCTGGCAGGCTACAGTCTACGGGGTTGCACAGAGTCAGACACGACTGAAGCGACTTAGCATGAACATACAGGAGTTATTTAGTCTCTGTGTTTTCACTTCCTTGCCTGCAAAACAGGGATTGTGTCAGATTTTTATTTATTGATACTCAAGCCCATTTCCATCCTTTCTTGTTATTTCTCTATGAGAAGCTTGGGTATTGCATTTCCTAGACCTTCACTTTGGTAGGGTCTGAATAGGCTCTGCCAGAGGGGTATGTTCATATGCTCTTGGGAAGTGAAGACAAAAGGGAATAATTGCATTTTTAAAAAATTAATTTTTCTTTTAGTGTAGTTGGCTTACAATGTCAAGTTAGTTTCTGCAGTACAGCAAAGTGAATCAGTTACACATATACACATATTCACTCTCTTTTAGATACTATTCCCATAAAGGTAATTACAGAGTATTTAGTAGAGTTCTCTGTGCTATACAGTAGCTTATTAGTTATTTATTTTATCCAATCTTCCAATTTATCCCATGCCCCTTTCCCCCTTAATACCCATAAGTTTGTTCTCTGCCTCTGTGTCTCTTTCGGCTTTGCAAATAAGTTGTCTGTATCATTATTTTTAGGTTCCATATATAAGCGATAGCATATTTATTTTTCTCTGTCTGACTTAGTTTTCACTCAGCATGAAAATCTCTAGGTCCATCCATGTTGCTGCAAATGACTTTATCTTTTTTTATGGCTAACTAATATAGTGTGTTGTATATATGTACCACATTTTCTTTATCCATTCCTCCATCTATGGACATTTAATTTGTGCTCAAAATGTGCAAATATGTTTTTAAAATAAAAGAATAAAACCTATAACATAGAATAAACATTAAAAGTATTAAAATATAAAAGAGAATGAAAGAAGAATCATTTAGTTTCTGACTTCTGCAGCCACAGACAACTCTGGTGGGCTTCTGCAACGAAGATGGCAGGGGAACTTGGCAGCTGCTAGTGGCTGTGGGCTCTGGCCAGGGTTGCTAGTTTTGTTACTGAAAGGTGTGGGGTCCAGTTACTTGCTGCTCAAAAGCCAATAAACAGATCAGGTTGGTGGAAATGAGAGTTTGCTTGTTTTAGATGTTGGTAGCCACCCAAGGAAGAGAGATTGAAAAGGAAGTAAACTGAGTGTTTCTTAAATATCCTTTGTGACTTTAGTTCCATGAAACCCAAAATGGACAAGAAATAAGGCTTTAGTTTATCTTTATCTAGTCTAATGAGAGGCCGTAAGAAAATTGGTGGGGGTGGGACAGGATTCGGGATTATTGAGGAGTAGATGGCTCTCATAAATGTTTGAAGTGTAGATAAATTTTTGAGTAAATTTTGATGGATGTTTTAGGTTATCTATCTTATTTGTGCACTATTTAGAAAATGTCCTCTGTTTCCTTTCTCCTTTTGCCTTTTCTTCCCCAGTTTATTTCCACCAGAATGTGGGCAAGGTGGTGATACAAAATGGTACTGGTTTGAAAAATCACCCAGTTTTTCCCTCTGTGCAGGGAAAACACCAGGTCTCCAACTCCCATATGTCTCTTTTACTTTCACACAGGACATTTCACTTTTGACACTTCTGGTCACCAAAGGTGTTTTTTTTTTTTTTTTTTGCTGCACTGTGCAAAACTTACCTGATGAGAGATCAAACCAGCTGTACTCCTGCAGTGGAAGCATGGAGTTTTAACCCCTGGACCACTAAGGAAGTCCCCAAATGTGTGTGTGTTCTTTCCCCACATCAAATAATTCTGCAACACCAGCTGGCTGTCCAATTTAACCCAATTCTGACCCTATCTACCTGGAGGTAGCACCACATTCTACAGGTTAAGGGATGAACTTCCCAGGTGGCATAGTGGTAAAGAATCCACCTGCCAATGCAGAAGACACAAGACACCTGGGGTCCATCGCTGAGTTGGGAAGATCCCCCTGGAGGAGGAAACGACAACCCACTCTGGTGTTCTTGCCTGGGAATCCCATGGACAGAGGAGCCTGGTGGGCTACAGTCCATGGGGTCACAAAGAGTCATACATGACTGAGCATGCACGTAATTCCATAAGACTGCTCGGGGTCACAAAGAGTCATACATGACTGAGCATGCACGTAATTCCATAAGACTGCTCTCAACTTCAGATGCCAATCACAAGTTGTAGGTTCCCTGTGTTACCCACAGATTCTATCTGGCTTGGCTACAAATTAGGGGTTCTCATGATTTTCTTCCCTTTGTGTTCGATTATCTGCTAGAGTGGCTGACAGACTCAAGGAAACAGTTATTTGGCAGTAATTTGTTTAATGGATGGACTGCAGCCCTCCAGGCTCCTCTGTCCATGGGACTCTCCAGGTAAGAATACTAGAGTGGGTTGCCATTTCCTTCTCCAGGGGATCTTCCCGACCCAGGGATTGAACCTGCATGTCTTACATCTCCTGAGTGGGCAGGCAGGTTCTTTACTACTAGTGCTACCTGGGAAGCCCCTGGGAAAAAACATTTAGGTTTACCAGTTTGTTAAAGGACTGATAAAGGGCACAGATGAACAGCTAGATGAAGGGATCCATAAGGTGAGGTCCGGGAGGGTCCTGAGTGCAGGAGCTTCTGTCTCCAGTAGACTTGGGGTGTGTCACCCTTTCAGTACATGGATGTGTTCACTAACCTGAAAATTCTCTCAACCCCATGTTATTGCTGATTTTTGGAGGCCTCATCACACAGGCATGTTCAATTATTAACTATTTCTAGCCCCTTTCCCTTTTCAAGAGCGTGCAGGATGGGGCTGAAAATTCCAAGCTTCTCATCATGGTTTGGGCTTTTCTGGTGACTCAGCAGTAAAGAATCCCCCTGTAATGCAGGAGACACAGGAGACTTGGGTTTGATTCCTGGGTTGGGAAGATCCCCTGGAGGAGGACATGGCAACTCAGTCCAGTATTCGTGTCTGGAGAATCCCGTGGGTAGAGGAGCCTGGTGGGCTACAGTCCATGGGGTCACAAAGAGTTGGACATTATGGAAAGGCTGAGCACTCACAGAATCATGGCTTGGTCTTTCCAGAGCCCTAATCCAGGAGCCGTTCAAGAACCCACCTAGAGTCACCACAAGAGTTTCCCTTGTGTCAGAAACTGGGATCAGTGACCAAGTGCTAGAACAAAAGATGTATCTTAGCACCTAGGATATTAAATGTGGGTCTTATATCCTTTTCAATAATATTCTATGTATGTGTAAGTATATGTGTATTTTTGTACCTTGCACATGTATACATGTAAAAGTATACATGTAATTTTGCAACTTATTATTTAATTTTTATCTTTTGGACTCTTCATTTTATTATAATGAAATACTTAAAACAGACAAATGAGTATACAAAAAAATATCATTAATATCAGCTTTATCAAGTTGCAACTAATCAGCTTTATTAAGATATTAAATATTTTGATATATTTACTTAAGTTATTTTTAAAAGATGTATATACTCCTGTCCCAAATCTTTTATCTTCCTTCTTCCCCAGGTGTAATGATTTTTCTTTCTGTGTGTGATTTTATACTTTTTCTATGTATGTATGATTCTGTAAGCAATATTTGGTTATACTTTTATGTTTAAAAATTTTGTGTGAACAGTTCTTGATTTACTTTGATAAGTTATTATAACCATTGTAAGAAGGGTATAAAATGGGAAAGACTGTCCCTTTTCCCCCTTTTTCCATTTCCCAGAAATAACAGTCCTTGTTAAGTGTCTCAGCTATAATTCCATAATTATTTTATGCCTATCAAACCTAACTACTTTTAACACAGTTTTATACAAATGACTAATATTATACTTTTTCTTCTGTTTCTTGCAGTTTTCCCTTATCAGTTTACCTTTTCAGATCAGAACATACAGATTAATTGCAATTTTTGACAGACACAAATAGTGCTTCACTGATAGATGTACCATAATTTACTTAGAATTGATCAACTCCAGACTGATGGACATTTAAATTATTTCTATTTTTTAACTGCAAAAGTACTGCAATAAATATCTCATGTATTTTTGTGTACTTGGGAAGCTATCTTTATGGCTTATAATAAAAAACAAATGTGTGCACAAAATTACACACGTACTATTTTTGAACCAGTATCTTGCGTGCTTGTATAATGTGAGGTGGTAAAAAATAAGTTTCCAAATCATGAGACATGAGGTTCCAGTCCTCACTGCATCACCACCTCTATCTTTAGACAAATCCTTTAATAAGTCTAGTATTCAAGTCTCTCATATGTAAACTGTGGGATTTCTCATTAAAAAGAATAAAATAATGTCACTTGCAGCAACATGCATGGATGGACCTAGAGACTGTCCTACTGAGGAGACAGAGAAGTAGAAATAACCTATGACATCTTTTATACCTGAAATCTAACAAGAAATTAAACAAGTGAAGTAATTTATAAAATGATACAAATCAAGTAATTTACAAAGCAGAAAGGGACTCACAGACTTGGAGAAGGAACTTAATGGTTGCTGGGTGAGAGGTGAGGAAGGATGGGGAGAAGGGATAGTCAGGGAATTTGGGATTGACATGTACACACTAATATTTAAAGTGGATAACCAACACCAACAAGGACCTACTTGATAGCATAGGAAACTCTGCTCAGTATTATGGAGCAGTTTTGATGGGAGGGGAGTTTGGGGGAGAATGGATACATGTATATATGTATGACTGAGCCTCTTCACTGTTCACCTGAAACCATCACATTTTTAATCGGCTATATCCCAATACAAAAATAAAAAAAATTTTAAATGTGGGATTTAAACTACAAGGTCCCTGATGCTGCTGCTGCTAAGTCGCTTCAGTCATGTCTGACTCTGTGCGACCCCATAGACGGCAGTCCACCAGGCTCTGCCGTCCCTGGGATTCTCCAGGCAAGAACAGTGGAGTGGGGTGCCATTGCCTTCTCTGCAAGATTCCTAAGATCCCTTATAAGTAAGCAAGGTCCATAAACTATGATTCAAGTTTTATTACAATTTTATAACTGCATTTGTAGCAACTCCAGGATTTAGGAAAATTGTACTTCAACAAGTATGATTTCATGATAAATAATAGTGGACTGAGCAAAAGTAAACCAGAATTTAAAAGCCTATGATAAACAACTTTTTGTGTAAGGGCAAAGAAGAAAGAGCTGAGAAATATGTTACTGGTCAGATAAGGCAAGAAAACCACAACCTCTATTTTCATGTTAAACACATCTAAAATGAATCAAGATTTGAGATGGATAAGACCTCCATCATTTCCAACAAAAGTGCTTTTGTTGAGCTTGGTTAAATCACACATACTTAGAAAGTCACAAATAGTGAGAAAATTGGCTTGATTTCTAGGACAGTTACTATAGACAGTCTAGAATTTTTGAATTGTGTAGCTACTACCCTCTAGTGGTAGGCAGAGGTGAATTCCAGCCAAGACATTTGAACTTTTCTTGATTGAGAAAGAACAAATCACCCCTGTGAAGATGGATAGAAATGATCATTCATTTAACAAGCAAAAAAATTAATGGAGCTTTTATTATATTCTGGAAACTATGACATATTCTGGGGAAATACAAATATGCTTCTTTCTTTTGGAAAATAAACATACTTATAAACAGTTGAATGCAACGGGCTAAGAACTAAAACCGAAGTATTAAAAAAAGTTGTGAGAGCACAGAGGAGAGTGTTACTAGTTCTATTTAAGAAATTTGAAGAGAGCTTCCCAAATTGACATTTAATTTGAATCTGAAGCCATTTTACCAAAGAATGAATGGGAAGGGCATTTCAGTCTTTGCAAATACATTCAGCACGAATAAAAGTAATGCATTTAGGAAATTATAGCACTGTGAGCAGGTAAGTTAGAGAGGACATTGGGGGTTTGAATGAGGAAGCAAGGGTGAGAAGAAGTGGCTCTACATGAGTCTGGAGGGAAAACCTGGGGCAAGACAAGTAAAGAAGCATCTGATTAAGGACATTAGACTTTATTTTACAGCCAGCGGAGAGTTTATAAGATGTCTTTCAAAAAGCAGAGTTCAATGCACATAAGGGCCTAAATCGACTGACTTCACCTTACCCTTAGTCTTTATGCTTCCCTGGTGACTCAGAGGTTAAAGCGTCTGCTTCCAATGCGGGAGACCCAGGTTCAGTCCTTGGGTCGGGAAGATCCCCTGGAGAAGGAAATGGCAATCCACTCCAGTATTCTTGCCTGGAGAATCCCATGGACGGAGAAGCCTAGTAGATTACAGTCCTCGGGGTCGCAAAGAGTCGAACACGACTGAGCGACTTCACCTTAAGGGCCTAAATGAATGATCTAATCATTAGATATACTCTTGGTCTTTCTTTAGTAGGTTTTTTTTTTTTCAACCTGTTAAATACTGAGCAATGTTAGATCCCTTTTTACCTTTTCATGCTAAGTTCAAATGTAGTAATGGGTATTGAAGTCAATTTTGTGGATTGAGAACAACAGAAAATAGAATAAAATACAATAGAAACTATAAACTGCCATTAGGTTTAGTTCAGTTCAGTTTAGTTCACTCAGTCATGTCTGACTCTTTGCAACTCCATGGACTGCAGCACACCAGGCCTCCCTGTCCATCACCAACTCCCGGAGTTTACTCAAACTCATGTCCATTGAGTCAGTGATGCCATCCAATCATCTCATCCTCTGTTGCCCCCCTTTCCTCTCACTTTCAATCTCTGCCAGCATCAGGGTCTTTTCAAATGAGTCAGTTCTTTGCATCAGGTGGCCAAAGTATTGGAGTTTCAGCTTCAGCATCAGTCCTTCCAATGACTATTCAGGACTGATTTCCTTTAGGATGGATCGGTTGGATCTCCTTACTGTCCAAGGGACTCTCAAGAGTCTTCTCCAACACCACAGTTCAAAAGCATCAATTCTTTGGTGCTCAGTTTTCTTTATAGTCCAACTCTCACATCCATACATGACTACTGGAAAAACCATAGCTTTGACTAGATAGACCTTTGGTGGCAAAAATTTAGGAAGAGTAGCATTTTGGGAAACCTTTGTTTCAGGCATATATATTTGAGCTTGTATGGGTGCACTGAGTTCTCATATTAAAAAAAAAAATGGTTTGGAAAAGACTACCAAATACATCTAAAAGTGTTAGTCAGTCGTGTCTGACTCTGTGTCCCTATGGACTGTAACCTCTATCCATGGAATTCTCCAGGCAAGAATACTGGAGTGGGTAGCCAGTCTCTCCTCTAGGGGATCTTCCCGACCGAGGGCAGTATGTCTAAAGACCTCTCCTAATTTAAAGTCCCTGCACTTTTACTGGGGCTTCTCTGGTGGCTCAGAGAGTAAAGAATCACCTGCGATGCGGGAAACCTGGGTTCAATCACTGGGTTGGGAAGATCCTCTGGAGAAGGGAATGGCTACCCACTCAAGTGTTCTTACCTGGAGAATTCCATGGTTAGAGGAGCCTGGCAGGCTACAGTCCATGGGGGTAGCAAAGAGTATTGGGCTTCCCAGGTGGCACTAGTAATAAAGAACCCACCTACCATTGCAGGAGACACAAGAGACTCTGGTTCGATCCTTGTGTTGGGAAGATCCCCTGGAGGAGGGCATGGTAACCCAGCTCAGTATTCTTGCCTGGAGAATCCCACAGACAGAGAAGCCTGGCAGGCTACAGTCCATAGGGTTGCAAAGAGTCAGACATGACTGAAGTGACTTAGCATGCATGCATGCATGTACTTCTACCTTCTAATAATAGGCTGATTCTTTGAAAGTTAATCTCATTAATCTAATTCACAGGTAGTTTGAAAAGAATCTATAAGTAGTCTTTCAATGGAACGTATGAAATGTTAAAAAGTTTGAGGCCTACCTATATGTACTGATATAAAATGGTATCTTGATGTATTGTCAGGTAAAAATCAAAATGTGGACAGCATGTATGATTCCATTTGTGAAAATTCATAGACTCACATACACTTATAAATGCATAATGCATAGAAAATACCAGAAAGAACATGCAAAAAATTGTTTAAAGTAGTCAACTCAATGGAGAACGACAGAAGGATGGATCTTGAGAAGCTTGGAGATGGACTTTGAAGTTTTACAAATACATTTTAATTATAATTTACATATAACATAATGCATACATTTTAAGTGCACATTTTCTTTAGTCTTGACTAACATACATTTTGTGCAACTAACACCACAATCAAGATACAGTGTATCTCCATCACTCCCTTCCCCTCAAAAGCCTCTTTCATAGTCTTTGAATTTTTTGCAAAGTATATATAGGACCCTGAAATTGAGGGATTTGAGAGAAATGGCCAAGTTAAATAAGCTAAGTAGAAACCTTGTATTATTCAACTATTATTACCTACTGTGTGAAGGGCATCATGCTAGGTGCCGAAAAGGCAAAGTTGTTGCCTTATGTAGCTGATAGTTTAGTGGGAGATATTTGAAGAAGACCCAGATAATAATGATGATGTGATCACTAATCTAGAGCCAGACATCTTGGAATGTGAAATCAAGTGGGCCTTAGAAAGCATCACTATGAACAAAGCTAGTGGAGGTGATGGAATTCTAGTTGAGCTGTTTCAAATCCTGAAAGATGATGCTGTGAAAGTGCTGCACTCAATATGCCAGCAAATTTGGAAAACTCAGCAGTGGCCATNAGATGGTGACTACATCCATGAAATTAAAAGACGCTTACTCCTTGGAAGGAAAGTTATGACCAACCTAGAAAGGATATTAAAAAGCAGAGACATTACTTTATCAACAAAAGTCCATCTAGTCAAGGATATGGTTTTTCTGGTAGTCACACATGGATGTGAGAGTTGGACTATAAAGACAGCTGAGCACCAAAGGATTGATGCTTTTGAAGACTCTTGGGAGTCCCTTGGACTGCATGGAGATCCAACCAGTCCTAAAAGGAGATCAGTCCTGGGTGTTCATTAGAAGGACTCATGTTGAAGCTGAAACTAATAACTTTGGCCACCTGATGCAAAGAGCTGACTCATTTGAAAAGACATTAATGCTGGGAAAGATTGAAGGCAGGATGAGAAGGGGATCACAGAGGATGAAATGGTTGGATGGCATCATTGACTCAATGAACATGAATTTGGGTGATCTCTGGGAGTTGGTGATGGACAGGGGGGCCTGGTGTGCTGTGGTCCATGGGGTCACAAAGAGTCGGACACAACTGTGTGACTGAAATGAAATGATCCTTAAATCCTAAAAATGTTTCTTAAAACTAATCATATGGCAAATTAATAATGATTATTGTGGCAGCTACCATGTAATGGACTTCTTTGCAAATTTATTATAGAGAGATGAAATCAGGAACGATTTTTAAAAATATCACTGAAATAGTTCACATGTCAATTAATTCACTTAGATTGAAGTGGGTTTGTTCAGTACTGAAACATTTAACATCAGATAGCAAAGAGTAAGTTTTGAGGGGGAGAGGGGAGATTTTTTTTTTTAATTTTCTAAGTTTTGGAGTTAAATTCTTTTTAATCCCATTTCTTTATTTTTACCTCCCTTTGAACTATTTTTAATGTTTGAAAAATAACTTGGTAAGGCCTGAGCAGAGGTAAGAGAGATTCTGAGGCTATGTCTCCAGCTCAGTGAGAAGGAGACTTTGCCTTCTCCAAGAAGGGGTCACATGACAGTAATTGTTGCAACTAGTACAGAATGAGAGTGACATACAAGTATGGTTTATTTCACCTCTCTGGTTTAGATTACTTGGTACCCAGAGTCTCATGAGAGCAGACTGTTGTGAGGCAGAGATGTAGATACTTGGTTATTGGTTTTAAATAAATCTACTTCTGTTGCAGTTAAAAGAACGTACATAATTGAACACAGAAGGCTATTACCAGTACAGACCTTATCTAACTAAATAGAGTTCCTTTGGTATACTTATTATGTTTGGTTGGTCCCTGTCTTAGCCTTGTAGACTCAGAAATACTATTGTTACTGTGCATACAAGATATTGAACTCTTGAGAACAGAGTGGTATTGCAAAAAAAAAAAAAAAAAATTGCAACAA
>SJYV01053850.1:0-10730 GCA_006410875.1 Neotragus pygmaeus
GCTTGAGAGTCCCTTGGATTGCAAGGAGATCCAACCAGTCCATCCTAAAGGAGATCAGTCCTGGGTGTTTATTGGAAGGACTGATTTTGTTGAAGCTGAAACTCCAATACTTTGGCCACCTGATGCGAAGAGCTGACTCATTTGAAAAGACCTTGATGCTGGGAAAGATTCAGGGCAGGAGGAGAAGGGGACAACAGAGGATGAGATGGTTGGATGGCATCATTGACTCAATGGACATGAGTTTGGGTAAACTCTGGGAGTTGGTGATGGACAGGGAGGCCTGCGTGCTGTGATTCATGGGCTTGCAAAGAGTCGGACATGACTGAGTGACTGAAATGAACTGAACTGAACTGAATATACCCCACACATATGAACAACACTTTGGTGGGACAGAGAAACAGACCACTAAACAGACTGAAAACCACCTGATGACAGAACAAGTCTAATATCTGCTTTGATTGCTTGGCTCTCTTTCCTTCAAAATCTTTGCCCAAGTCACGTCCTTTACCTTTAAGAAATGACACACTGATAACACCTAACCTCTCAATCCTGTTGGGCTAAGTCCCAACTCTAAACGTGTCTATACAGTGACAAGTTCTGCCCAGTGTGAAACTCAAAAGATAACATTGTTCTGGTCCCCTTTATAAAGGAAGCTGCCTGGTTTCTCCTAGACCAGAACTGAGAACCTTCCAGAGCTTCCTCCAAGATGCTGCTGATCCTGTTCTCAGTGACCTTGCTGGCCCTGAGCTCAGCTCAAAGCCTGTTTGATGGTAAGAGAAAGAAAGAGGAGAGTGCTGAGACTCTGCTTGGGGCTTGAGGGATGACACTGCGTGAGGAAGATGGTAAGAGAGGACAAAAATGAAAGCTGGGGTACAGAGTTCTTAAAACAAGGATAAAGCCCTTCACACCCTCATTGACACCAAGGCCTCTACTTTATTTAAAGTGCAATTCCAACCCAATCCAGAATTTTAGCCAGAGGAATGACAAGGTAAGTTTTTCACAGAGGTCTCTCTTTGTGTTATGAAGGATACATTGCAAAAAAGGAAAGACTGGAACAGAGATGTTTCTTCATGAAGATGTTATGGTAATCAAAGTAGGCAGTAGATGAGGGTGACCTAGCTAGAGGTGCCAGATGGATGGTGGAGGAGGTAAAGCCCATTCAGAACTATTTCAGAGACAGAGACTAGGATAATCTCTCTCTCTCTCTCTCTCTCTCTCTCTCTCTCCATGTAGATAAAGAGATTCCAGGAACCAATTGTCTCATTTTACTCCCATCCGCATTTAATATTTCAGTGTATTGTGCCCAATATGGGCAAGCTTGTACCCACTTGTTTACTGCTGGTTGCCCCACCTTGAGAAATATAAGTAAAGAATCTCATGAATGAGTATCTTAGAATTCTCATAGGATATAAGTCAATACAAGTAAAGGATTTCATGAATTGAGAGGGCAGAAGTCCACTAAAATATGACATTGAAATAGCCCAGCACTTCATTTAAATTAGCACTATGGTTTGAGAGATACTAGGCTTCCCTTGTAGCTCAGTCAGTAAAAAGTATGCCTGCAAGGCAGGAGATCCAGGTTCAATTCCTGGCTCAGGAAGATTCCCCTGGAGAAGGAAATGGCAACCCACTCCAATATTCCTGCCTGGAGAATCCCAAGGACAGAGAAGCCTGGCAGGCTATAGTTTATAGGGTTGCAAGAGTCAGACACAACAGAGGAACTAAGCTACACACACATAGGAAAGACAAAACTGCCTTTTCTCTATGAGTTTGTGATTGACCCTCAGCACAGGAGCAACCCTGCCATCGCTTTATGTCTTCCTCCCTTTGCAAAAGCATCACAGACAGTGACTGACAAGTCAACTTCAGGGGTATAGAGTTGTAGTTGAAGAGTCCCATTCCCTGTACAACAGCTGTGAGCCCTGAACTTACTTTACACTTCATCTTCTGCTTCTTTCCCTAGAAGGCATCAGTGAAGACTTCCCTACTCCATATATGGCAAGACTTAATTAATTCTCATTCAACTGTTTTTTTTTCCATTAGCCACTTTTCATTTTTCCAGTGTCTTACTATCATCTTTGTCTTGTCAAGAACTGATTCATGCTAGAAACACTTCCCGGGTGTCTCAGAGGTCAAGAATCTAGCTGCAACACAGGAGACAAGGGTTCAATCCCTTGGTTGGGAAGATTCTTCGGAGAAAGAACTGGCAACCCACTCCATTGTTCTTGCCTGGGAAATCCCATGGACAGAAGAACCTAGCAGCCTACAGTCTATGGGGTCACAAAAGAGTCAGATACGATTAAACAACAACAGCAATTAGCTTGGATGACACAGGAGAATTCTGCCTATATACCCTCAGACCAGAAATGACTATTGAGTACCAACCATTCAACTTGTTCCTTCTTCCCTAATATTCCTCTCTCTAAATATACGGTTTAAGAAGAAATGTAAAGAAATGGAGTCTGGGTCCCTTTCCCTGTAATTAATTTTGCTCACTGTTATTTAGTCACTCTTAGGTAAACTGTTATTTGTGTTTCTCTCTATCTTTCTTGTTACTCACCAGGTCTTAGAAGAGACGAATTCCATATACACATTCAACTGGCCAGACTTGAAGTCAGAGATATCAGTTTACATCACTAACCCAAAATATAACTGGCAACATAACTGACATTGATAATCCATTTGCTTTCTTTTGTCTTTCAAAGCATCTTTGAGAATTCTAAGGTATCCAACAACTTCATTTTTGCCAAACTGAGGACACCTGTTTGTCTCAAGAACACAAAATTACTATTCAATGTCACTAGTATGTGGGTGAATAGGAACCCTGCAAAATGAAGCTAAGGGTAAGAGGGAAATTGGTAGTTGACAAGCAGGTCCTAGGAGAAAGGGAATGTCTGATAAGGTGATCAGAGATCAAAATAAGAGGGGTGCCTTCCATCACTAAGTTCTTCTATTCCTGTGCTGTATCCTATAGATGCAGAGAACCCAGAATAGGGCTCTCCTGAGCACTTTCAGAGACTTCCTGAGGGACCTGAAACACCACCACCTGGAGCCCCTCCTAATGATGAAAACCTAGAAGGTGAATATCAGCTAGGTCCACCCCCACAAGATGGTGAACCTCAGCAAGGACCCCCACAACAGGGTGATGCACCTCGGCAGAGACCACATCCACAAGGTGATGGACCTCGCCAGAGACCACATCCACAAGGTGATGGACCTCAGCAGAGACCACGTCCACGAGATGGTGAACCTCCGCAGAGACCACCCCCACGAAAGCAACATTGTCATCACTATCCTCCCCCACCTTCTGAAAGATATCACAGACCACCACCCCCAAGACGTGGACCACAAAGATCTCCCCAAGGCCCACCAACCCAGTAATCTGGAATTCAATGACAGGTATGAGTCAAGCTCACTTTCTTTAAAGGTCTTAACTGCTACAAATTTCACACTTTATTATGTCATTGAATCAGCTGAAAATGTGTGGAAATTGCCTACTCCTGGATTCCAGTCTAAATATTTCTGTTCAGATATTCTGGAATAAAGTAGCAAGACCTTGTATTTATTACATGCTATCCAAGGTGATTCTGAGTTTAAGAAAGATGGACCATAGATTGCCTTTTCCCTGATGACTATCTGTTGTAAAGTGGGTTGGTGGTGAGAAAGTAGAGCTGTGTTCTCCATTGTCCTCTCCCCTCCTCCTCCTAAGGCTCAATGACTTCCCTTCTCAAGTTTTCACCTGCCAGGCCTCTCAGGTCCCATGTGCCTGATAAATGATACTTTAATTTTTATGCTTGTATCCAGTTTTCAAAATATTGACTTTTGATTTAATATATGTTCAAAGTAAGAAAAAAAGAAAACAAGAGAAAAGTATCAGGCTAATTCTTAATGACATATTACATCCTACCTTCCAACTTCCTTCCCCAAGGCCACAACATTTAGCTCCTTTGAACATCCCTTTGGGAATATTTAGACTTCCCAGGTAGCTCAAATGATAAAGAATCTGCCTGCAATGTGGGAGACCTGGGTTTGATCCCTGAATCAGGAAGATCCCCTGGAGAAGGGCATAGCAACCCACTCCAGTATTCTTGGCTGAAGAATTCCATGGACAGTGGAGCCAGGCGGGCTACAGTCCATGGGGTTGCAAAGAATCAGACACAACTGAGAGACTAACACACTCACACACAAACATATGTTATCTTTTTATTTGCAAACGCTATACTATTTTATTTACATATCTATAAGTTCTTATTTCAAATAACATATTTGGGGAATCTTTTGTTTTTATTGAAATACAGTTGATGTACAGTATTATACTAGTTTAAGATGTACTACTTAGTGATTCAACATTTATATACATTATAAATTGATCACTACAAAAAGTCTAGTAAGTATTTGTCAAATAGCTTATTTTTAGAAAAATTCCATATCATTTTATAGAACTATATGTATCTGTTTGCTCCTGGTTTTATTTTCATTTTAACTGTATTCTATTCCTTTGTCTGACTGTGCCATCATTTCTTTCACTAAAGCTCTATCAATGGACACTTAGGCTGGCCTCGGTTTTTTGCTATTATAGGATATACTGCAGTAACCATCTTTGTAACTATAATTTATATTTGAACATTATAAATAGCAGCCTAGAGATAAACAACCTAAGAAAAGACTTTCTTCATCTCGCAAGCAACAATTTAGAACTCACTGTCTGTTCAGTTCAGTTCAGTCGCTCAATCATGTCTGACTCTTTGCAACCCCATGAATTGCAGCATGCCAGGCTTCCCTGTCCATCAACAACTCCCGGAGTTCACTCAGACTCACGTCCATCGAGTCGGTGATACCATCCAGCCATCTCATCCTCAGTCATCCCCTTCTCCTCCTGCCCCCAATCCCTCCCAGCATCAGANATGGATGTGAGAATTGGACTGTGAAGAAAGCTGAGAGCCAAAAAATTGATGCTTTTGAACTGTGGTGTTGGAGAAGACTCTTGAGAGTCCCTTGGACTGCAAGGAGATCCAACCAGTCCATCCTAACGGAGATCAGTCCTGGTTGTTCATTGGAATGACTGATGCTGAAGCTGAAACTCCAATACTTTGGCCACCTCATGCGAAGAGTTGACTCATTGGAAAAGACTCTGATGCTGGGAAGGATTGGGGGCAGGAGGAGAAGGGGACGACAGAGGATGAGATGGCTGGATGGCATCACCAATTCGATGGACATGAGTTTGAATGAACTCTGGGACATGGTGATGGACGGGGAGGGCTGGCGTGCAGTGATTTTGGGGTCGCAAAAAGTCGGACACAACTAAGCAACTGTACTGTACTGTACTGTACCATGATACTTTATCTCCAAATACTTGTGTATATGTGCCTGTGTGCTAAGCTGCCTCAGTTGTGTCTGACTCTTCGTAACCCTGTGGATTGTAGCCCGCCAGACTCCTCTGTCCATGAGATTCTCCAGGCCAGAATACTGGAGTGGGTTGCCCTCCTCCAGGGGATCTTCCCAACCCAGGGATTGAACCCCCGTCTCATAAGCCTCCTGCATTGCCAGGTGGATTCTTTACCACTAATGCCATCTGAGAGGCCTCACTTAAGTGTATATAAAAAAAAGTCTTACATAAACACAGTACAGTTATCAGGTGAAATTTAATATTTATCTGTACACAGTTCATATTTTAATTTCATCAACTTTCCCAATAAGGAACTTTACAGTTTTTTTTTTTTTNAGAATAGTGTCAAGTATGTAGTAGTTACTCAACAAATGTATATTTAATTAAAAAAATATTTTCCAGAACTTCACCACTTTACATTAAATTAACAATTATTAATAAACATTCATTATAATTGCACTAACAGTTTCAGTCCTTTGAGATGATAATAGACTACCTTGACTAAACAAGCTTCCTCTTTGTCAGACACTGTATATATTTATGAATGAATTAATTTCTCACTTATAAATTAAGTTCTTTTCAGTTTATTTTTATATCTGAGGAAATTAAGGAAGAGACTAGTTAAGTAACCTGCCCAATGTTATACAAGAGTACAAGGCCTAGCATCACCCAACCACCAGTAGCACCCTGTGTAGGATGCTTCATCTAAACAACAAACAAGACAAAAATACAAACCCAATCATCAGCAGACAGGATCAAGACCTCACTCAGCCTTGCCCATCAGAGGAAAAACAAACAAAAACAGCATAAATCTCACCCTATAAGAAGCTTACACAAACCACTGGACCAACCTTAAGAGGACAGAAACCTAAAGGAAGAAAGAATTGAACTTTAAAGTCTGGGAAAAGGAGACCTCAAATACAATAAGTTAATAGAAATAATAAAATAATGAAAAATCAGAGAAATACTACACATGAAGGAACAAAATAAAAACACAGAAGTCTAAATAAATGAAGAGGAAATAGGCAAACTATCTGAAAAAGAATTCAGAATAGTGATAGCAAAGAATCAAAACCTTGAAAACAAAATGGTAAAAATGCAAGAATCAATTAAAAATGACCTAGAAGAATTAAAGAATAAACATACAGAGATAAATAACAAAATTACCAAAATTAAAAATACTCTAGAAGGAATCAATAGCAGAATATTTGATGCAGAAGAATGAAGATAAAATAGCTGGAAGATAAAATGGTGGAAATAACTTCTGAAGAGCAGAATAAAGTAAAAACAATGAAAAGAACTGAGGATAGTCTCAGAGACCTCTGGGACAATATCAAACACACCAACATTCGAATTATAGGAGTCCCTGAGGAAGAGAAAAAGAAAGGGTATGANATATGTGTCCTTCAGAAAGCCATGGAAGAAGGCATTCTATATTCCATTTACCAATAAAACAATCAGCATCTAATTTCTAAGTGTCATGTCTCATTCTGGGTGTTTGTGAGTCTGAAATTTGAGGGCCATGAACCCAGCATAGGAGCATCCAAGACCCACTCTCATAGATGGGTCTGGATGGCTTCCTCTGGGGACACCTTCCTAGGAAACATTTTCCCTTAGTTCTTTGCTTGAGAACAGGAATCTGTATCTCCTTTCAACCTGTTTTTGCCTCCTCCTTCCCCCAAAACCGTTACTCATAAGCCAGATACCTGTTCTTCTCCCTCCATGGTTTCTACGGCATTAAGGCCATATTTTAATTTTTTCACACTTTTAACTAAGACCCTAGTAATGTTAGGGAAATAAGGAAAATATTGAAAATGTAAGAAGTTGCACAGGATGGAAATTCTTAAAATTTCCAAAATAATTGATGCTATTGCTAGGGAAATGAGTGGTTCTAGGTCCTTACTCTCTACTATACCCCAACTCCATATTTTTTTAAACATTTCTCAGTTTTCTCCCTCCTTAGATCCCTGGCCTTTCTTTAACAAAACCTGAGTATATTTCATAAAGGAAGTGGTATGCTCCAAAAGAATTTGGGGTTCTTCAGACTTGAGTTTAAATCCTATCTCTTTATGTTAGCTCTGGACTCTTAGCAAGCTACTTCAGGCTTCAGAGCCTTTGTTTACTCATCCATACAGTGAGGATAATTATAATATCTACCCTAGAGGATGAATATAGTAAGTTAACATACATTAAAAAAAAAACATTTACATCAACAAGTTAACGTTATGGGGAGAAAGAGGATGTACTTCTCTAGATTAAAAATGAAACAACTGAATGCGGGTAAGAGCCAGGTTTCAAGGAGCCAAAAGCTTATATAATTTAGATTGTTCTCTGTAAGGTAAACAGTTGTTGTACAGTTGCTAAGCTGTATCTTACTCTATGAGACCCCATGAACTGTAGCACACCAGGCTTCTCTGTCCTCCACTATCTCCCAGAGTTTGCTCTAACTGATTTCTGCTGAGTCAGTTATGCTAACCATTTCATCTTCTGTTGCCCCTTTCTCCTTTTGCCCTCAATCTTTCCCAACATCAGGATCTTTACCAATGTATTGGCTTTTCTCAATGAGTGGACAAAGTATTTGATCTTCAGCTTCAGTATCACTCCTTCCAATGAATATTCAGGGTTGATTTCCTTTAGAATCCACTGGTTGATCTCTTTGCTGTCCAAGGGACTCTCAAGAGTCTTCTCCAGCACCACAGTTTGAGCATCAGTTCTGTGATGCTCAGCATTCTTTATAGACCAACTCTCACATCAATACATGATTAGTACAATAAACAGGCAAACAGTACAAAATTATGAATACAAAATTCCCAGGCTTCTCACAGGGCATTAAAAGAGGCCTGTGAAATAGGGGATCCCAAGTTTAAAGTTGCATCAGCTTTGTAGAAAATGTAAATCTGACCAAATATAGCACATAAACATTGTTCAAGTCCTCATTTAAATAAACTAGTATTTGTTGTACAGAAATGTACATTTTTCATACAGCCAGGATATTGTGAGTATAGACTAGGTTTAGCTAGAAAACAAAGAAATTTAGTGAAATTTTAAGAAAAATCCAAATTTTTTCTTTCCCTTAACATAAAATTGAGTTTCCATCTAGATTATTTACTAAAAAGACAAATAGAATTCCTAAAATGTTAAGAGGTTCATTTTAACAGTTCTCAGAACTGTTAAGTGGTAGGTTTGAAACTATGGAACTTTGCTGTAGGAAGCTATATTTGTTAATTGTTAAACAGAAAACAGGGCTAGTACACTTAATATTATTATTCCTATGTTTGAAAAATATGTTATTTATTCATCAATCTTGTGAAAATTACCCAATTGATTATGAACTCACTGTCATGTTTTATTTGATGCAGCCAGCAGAAAAGCACTGTGCATATTCTTCTCTTAAAATTATGAACATAGCTAACAGTTGTTTGCCTAGGGAAATAACTTAAAAGTGCAAAAAGACAAAACAAACAAAAAACAATGAAGCAGCAAAGGCTGATTTATACACGTTCTTTTAATCTATCAAGGAATTTTTCCTTTTAACCTAATGATATTGGAATATTGGATATTGGAATGCTATCAGAATGTTAAGTCAGGAAGTTACAGGGTCAGAGTAGATATTAAAAATATCACTAAGTTTTTAATTTAAATTTACTACATTGGACACCTATATTTATTTATGTTTTTACCAATGCCCAAATAAAACTATAATAATGAAATTTTAAAGTAATTAATGGCCAAGGATAAGAAGAATGTGAGAGAAGATGATAGCAACAAAAAAGATGAACAAAATTCTGGAGTTGGAATGACTAGATGAAAGTTAGCATGGAAATGAGAAAAGCAGTGCAAATCAAAGTACTTCAGAACCCCTGAGATATTGCCTCTTTTACAATATTGCACTTCCCTCCCAGAAGTTCATGTTTATCCACATTTAGTGAAGAACTTGTATTTCTAGTTGTTTGACCCTAGAAATTTTGATTTGTTCTTGTAAGTAAGGTTGTTCTCTCTTTCATTCTCTGTCCATTCTCTGTCTCCTACTAATTTTGATACTTAGAAAGTACATGCTGTGGGAAAGTCACTCAATCAAATTATGCCTTTATTTTTTCATCTGAAACATGAAGATGATGCCCAAAATTAAAGGGCTCTTGTGAAAAGTTTCAGCTATATATATGAAGCACTTATGGATCTGCTGGACACAAAGAAATGATCAATAGACATATGGCTATACAGCAGTTCATGTAAAGACGCTTAATACGGGAAAAGGTTAACTTCTCAACCTGCATCTCTGATGCTGTTGCAAAGGGAGGAAGACATGAAGGGATGGCAGGGTTGCTCCTATGCTGAAAATTAACCACAAACTCAAAAGAGAAGAGGTCCTTGTGTCCTCCCTAGGATCCCTCAAACCTTACTGCTTAAGTGCTGGAGCAGTTCAGTGTCATATTTTCCAGTGTCCTTCTGCCCTCTTTCTTCATGAAATATTTTACTTATATTAACATACTTTCTCAGGGTAGTGGTACCAGAATTAAATACATGGATATAATCTGGCCTATATTTGGCAGAGCACATAGAAATGTTAAAGGTAGGTGGGAGTAAAATAAAACAAATGGGCCCTAGAATGTGTATATCTCCATTGAGAGGGGGGAGGTTATTACTGTAGTTTCTGTCTCTGAATTACCCCTGAGGGGCCATCCAGCCATTGGTATCCCCTAACAGGCCACTAGTTTCACTGAGTTAGACAAGGCTGTGGTCCATGGGATTAGATTGACTAGTTTTCTGTGATTATGGTGTCTGCCTTCTGATGCCCTCTCGCAACACCTACCAGCTTACTTGGGTTTCTCTTACTTTGGACGTGGGGTATTTCCTCATGGCAGCTCCAGCAAAACGCAGCCAGTGCTCCTTACCTTGGAGCTTCCAGATGTTCAAGCTGGTTTTAGAAAAGGCAGAGGAACCAGGGATCAAATTGCCAACGTCCGCTGGATCATGGAAAAAGAAAGAGAGTTGCAGAAAAACATCTGTTTCTGCTTTATTGACTATGCCAAAGCCTTTCACTGTGTGGATCACAAGAAACTATGGAAAATCCTGAAAGAGATGGGAATACTAGACCACTTGATCTTCCTCTTGAGAAACCTATATGCAGGTCAGGAAGCAACAGTTAGAACTGGACATGGAACAACAGACTGGTTCCAAATAGGAAAAGAAGTATGTCAAGGCTGTATAGCGTCACGCTGCCTATTTAACTTATATGCAGAGTATATCATGAGAAATGCTGGGCTGGAAGAAGCACAAGCTGGAATCAAGATTGCTGGGAGAAATATCAATAACCTCAGATATACAGATGACACCACCCTTATGG
>SJYV01053850.1:14955-26593 GCA_006410875.1 Neotragus pygmaeus
AAGATCATGGCATCTGGTCCCATCACACCATGGGAAATAGTTGAGGAAACAGTGTCAGACTTTATTTTGGGGGGCTCCAAAATCACTGCAGATAGTGATTGCAGCCATGAAATTAAAAGACACTTACTCCTTAGAAGGAAAGTTTTGACCAACCTAGATAGCATATTCAAAAGCAGAGACATTACTTTGCCAACAAAGGTCCGTCTAGTCAAGGGTATGGTTTTTCCTGTGGTCATGTATGGATGTGAGAGTTGGACTGTGAAGAAAGCTGAGTGCCGAAGAATTGATGCTTTTGAACTGTGGTGTTGGAGAAGACTCTTGTGGGTCCCTTGGACTGCAAGGAGATCCAACCAGTCCATTCTAAAGGCGATCAGTCCTGGGTGTTCTTTGAAAGGAATGATGCTAACACTGAAACTCCGGTTCTTTGACCACCTCATGGGAAGAGTTGACTCATTGGAAAAGACTCTGATACTGAGAGGGATTAGGGGCAGGAGAAGAAGAAGAAGACAACAGAGGATGAGATAACTGGATGGCATCACCAACTCTATGGACATGAGTTTGAGTGAACTCCGGGAGTTGTTGATGGATGGGGAGGCCTGGCGTGCTGCAAATCATGGGGTTGCAAAGAGTGGGACACGAGTGAGTGACTTAACTGAAACTGAACTGACAATACAGCTTCCAAATTTTAAAAATAAATGAAAAATTCACTCTGTCAAATTTTTGGTGGCACTTTCTAGCATCTTTTCATTTGGAGGATACTGTTTCTGATACTGATTTTGTCATGGTAACTTGATAACATCCACTCAGTTCCATTTCTTGCAAAGCTTGGAAATGTTCTTTGGTTAAATGACACTTTTAACAATGGCATATTAAAATCAGTATTTAAAAGTAAACCTAAAGGACTTCCCTGCAGCAGAGTAGTTAAGACTCTGTCCTTCCAATGCAGAGAATGTATGTTCCATCCCTGGTCTCAGAACTAAGATCCCACATGCGTAATGGCACTAACAAAGGAAAACAAACAAACAAACAAATTAACAGTGAAAACATCTGACGTTGAGTTTTTTGACTTGAAATGAAACAAAAAAAAAAAAGAAAGAAAGAAAGCTTGAATTCCATCAAGGACTCTGCTATACCTTGAAATCACATTGAATTAATGAAAATCTCTTCAGGGAGATCTCTAGAATGAAAAGTAGCCATTCTTGAACATTTCTGGTGAAGACAGACAAACATTACACACTGGAAAGAGGGAATCTGAGGAACATTCCTTTAGAGCCAGATTCATCTTGACTCCAGGTCTATTCACTATATTTCTGTTACTGAATGCTGAGTATGATTTTATTTTCTTACCTACCAGTACACACTTTTCACTCACACTAAACCAGCAGTTACCTGAAACAGATTTTGCTAAAATTTCTTGAGTTACTGATGTTTAAATCTAATAGATAACTTCATATATGGTGGATTGCAGCTTTGAACTGAGAGTATTTCAAATCCTGATTTTGGTATCAACTAAAAGTAATAGACCATTTAGCTTCCTATCTGCACAATAGTAACTATATTCTGTTTTTTCTTAAAACAGACATGCATTTCATTTATTTGGCAATTTTTTTAATGTCTAATTTTTAAAAATACATTTGGCAGTGAAGGTGAGATATTTCCAGCTATTTGAGCTATTTCAAATCCTAAAAGATGATGCTGTTAAAGTGCTACACTCAGTATGTTAGCACATATAGAAAACTCAGCAATGGCCACAGGACTGGAAAAGGTCAGTTTTCATTTCAATCCCAAAGAAGGGCAATGACAGTGCAGTTGCTCTCATTTCACATGCTAGCAAGGTTATACTCAACATCCCTCAAGCTAGGATTCAGCAGTACGTGAACTGAGAACTTCCAGATTTACAAGCTGGGTTTCAACAAGGCAGAGGAACCAGAGATCAAATTGCCAACATCCGTTGTATCATGGAGAAAGTAAGTGAGTTCCAGAAAAACATCTGTGGGTCACAATAAACTGTAGGGAATTCTTAAAGAGATGGGAGTACCAGAGCACCTTACCTGTCTCCGAAGAAACCTGCATGCAGGTCAAGAAGCAACAGTTAGAATAAGACATGGGACAAGGACTGGTTCAAAATAAAGAAAGGATCATGACAAAGCTGTATAATGTCACCCTGCTTATTTAATTTCTATGCGAGTACACATCATGGAAACTGGCTAGGCTGGATGTAGGACAAACTGAAATGAATATTGCCAGGAGAAATATCAACAACCTCAGATATGCAGATGGTACCACTCTAATGGCAGAAAGTGAGAGGAACTATAAGCGCCTCTTCATATGGGTCAAAGAAGAGAGTGAAAAGTCTGGCTTGAAACTCAGCATTTAAAAAAACTGAGATCATGGCATCCTACCCCATCAGTTCATGGCAAATAGAAGGGGGAAATATGGAAGCAGTGACTGATTTTATTTTCTTGGGCTCCAAAATCACTGTGGACATTGACTGCAGCCATGAATTTAAAAGACACTTGCTCTTTGGAAGGAAAGCTATGACAAACTTAGACAGCATATTAAAAAGGAGAGACATCACCTGCCAACAAACACTTATTGAAATGCCCACAATATTCCAGGTACTGAGAATACAGTTAATGTCAGGACAGATGTAACCACTCATGCACTTGAAAATTTCAGAGATGTTCTTTATCCTTCAGTAAGTAACCAGGACTTTTCCTCTCCTTTATGTTTCCCTACCTCTCCTGCTTGATCCTTGGAAGGAAAGCTATGACAAACCTAGACTGCATATTCAAAAGCAGAGACATCACTTTGCTGACAAAGGTCCGTATAGTCAAAGCTATGGATTTTCCAGTAACCATGTATGGATGTGAAAGTTAGACCATAAAGAAAGCTAAGTGCCAGAGAATTGATGTTTTCAAACTGTGGTGCTGGAGAAGACTCTTGAGAGTCCCTTGGACTACAAGAAGATCAAACCAGTCAATCCTAAAAGAAATCAACCCTGAATGTTCATTGGAAGAACTGATGCTAAAGCTCCAGTACTTTGGCCATCTGATGCAAAGAGCAGACTCATTGCAAAAGACCCTGATACTGGGAAAGAGTGAAGGCAAAAGGAGAAGGGAGTGGCAGAGGATGAGATAATTAGATAGCATCAGCAACTCAATGAACATGGATTTGAGCAAACTCCAGGAGATAGTGGAAGACAGAGGAGCCTGGCATGCTGCATTCTGTGGGGTCTCAAAGAATCAGCCACAACTTTGCGACCGAACAACAACAATCCTGAACTGACTAAAATTAAATATAGTTAGAAAAAGAGAAGTTAAGCTGAACTAGAGAAAAAGAAAGTGAGAGCTTTTGCAGGCTTGGGCTCATGGTCTTTGAGTTTCACACCCACCACCAAAAAAAAAAAAAAAAAANGAAGGCTGAGCACTGAAAAACTGATGCTTTTGAATTGTGGTAATGGAGAAGACTCTCGAGAGTCCCTTGGACTGCAAGGAGATCAAATTGGTCAATCCTAAAAGAAATCAACCCATAATATTCACTAGAAGGACTGTTGTTGAAGCTGAAGTCCAATATTTTGGCTGCC
The DNA here is from genome assembly GCA_006410875.1 of Neotragus pygmaeus. Classification (NCBI taxonomy): domain Eukaryota; kingdom Metazoa; phylum Chordata; class Mammalia; order Artiodactyla; family Bovidae; genus Neotragus; species Neotragus pygmaeus. The sequence goes on from SJYV01053850.1 coordinate 18,542, forward strand.
TGATGAGAAGAAATGACTTGTTGGAAAAGACCATGATGCTGGAAAAGATTTAGGTCAGGAAGAGATGGGGGTGGCAGAGGATGAGATGGTTAGATAGAATCACCATTGAGTTGGAAGATAGTGGAGGACAGATGAGCCTGGTGTGCTGCAGTCCATGAAGTCCCAAAGAGCTGGACTGGACTTAGCAACTGAATATCAACAACAGCATATATAATTAAATCACTTTACTGTACCTGGATCTAACACAATATTGTAAATCAACTATACTTCAATATTAAAAAAAAGAGAGATAACACAAGAGGTAATAAGTCCTGACAGAAATGTGGAGAAAAGAGATTAATAATAAATTATTATTGGTACAGGCCTTATAGAAAGTAGTATTGCAGTTTCTCAAAGTATTAAAAATATAACTACCTTATGCTCCAGCAATTCCACTTCTGGGTATATGTATCTATAAGACATGAAATCAGGATCTTGAATATGTATCATCACTCTCATGTTTCTTTCAGCATTATTCACAGTAACCAAGATATGGATGTAACCTAAATGCCCCTCAGTGGATTAATGGGTTAAAAATGTAATATTTTTATATACAAATACAATGGAATATTGTTCAGCCTTTAGAAAGAAGCAAATCTTGCCAGTTGTAATAACATGGATGAACCTGGAAGACATTATGCTAAATTAAATAAGCCAGATACAGAAAGACAGCACTGTATGTCCTAATTTACATGTTGCATCTAAAATAAACTCAATCCCCAGGAGAAGGAAATAGCAACCCACTCCAGTATTCTTACCTGGGCAATCCCATGGACAGGGTAACCTGGTGAGCTACAGTTCATGGGGTCACAAAAAGTTGGACCCCAAACTTCTTGTCACTAAGTGTTGAACCCCAAACTTCTTGTTGGGGTTGGACTACAAGAACTTGGACTACTAAAACAAATCCAAAAATTGTGTGACTTAAGAAAATCTGTCACAGTTCTGAAGTTTAGGATTCCAAAATCAGTGTATTGGCAGGGCCATGCTCTCCTGAAGCCTCTAGAAGAGAATCTTTCTTTACCTCTTAACTTCTAGTGATTACAGGCATTCCTTGGCATATCTTCACTTGTAGACACATCATTCCAATCTCACCCTCTGTCAGCACTTATGGTTCTCTCCTGTAACTGTGTCTGAATTTCCCTCTTCTTGTAAGGACAGTAGTCACTGGTTTAGGGCCTACTCTAATCCATATTGTGGGTGTGTGAGTCGCTCAGTCATGTCCGACTCTTTGTGACCCCATGGACTGTAGCTCGCCAGGCTCCTCTGTCCACAGAATTCTCCAGGCAAGAATACTGGAGTGGATTGCCATTCTCTTCTCCAGGGAATCTTCCTGACCCAGAGATCAAACCTAGGTCTCCTGCATTGTGGGCAGATTCTTTACGTCTGAGCCGCCAGGGAACCCCAATCCATTATGACCACATTTTAAATTGATTGCATCTATAAATATCCTATTTTCAAATAAGATCACATTCACAGATACTAGGTATTTGAACATATTTTGGCAAGGGATATAATTCAGCATACATACTCAGGGTTGTATGCATCAAAGTTTCCTTATACAATAAGATGCACATAAGGAATATAAATCCCATTTTCTCTACTGCTGAACCAAAACAATGTCCATTTTATATATGTTTGTATTATGTAGCCAATTGTACCATGAAATTCAGTATTCTACTCAGAGTTCTTCATTTCTTCCATTTGTCCCATAGAATCTTGAACATTATAGGAGAGCTCACTTGTAACTCTATACTGGAAGGATCCGTTTAGGAAGTTGTCTCCTACAGTAGACCATGAGCTCCTTGAGGGCAAAAGCTATGGATCATGCATCTCTGCATCTCTAGTTCCTAGCTTTGTAGATGACACAAAGTAGCTCTTAGTAATTATTGGAGGAGAAGGGGAAGCTGGAAGGAAGGAAGGTACTTGTAGAGTTATAATCTAGTGGCTTGGGAAATGGAAAGGTGCTGGTTGCTCAGTATGTCAAGACCAAGTCTATCTCATTTCCTCATGACTCTCCACTCTCTACTCTGATCTTCTTGGAACTTTGAAAGGGTCTCAATATGCAAAAAATAATACAATCACAAAGTGACCTCATACTAGATGAGCCTTTGTCTTATCCAAGTAGCTTTTCCTTCCAGAAGCTTCCTGGTCAATCCAACAGCAATTTAGCACATAAATAGCATGCCAGAGAGGGAATCAGGGTTCAAAGAGTACCATATACAGGCTATGTTTTAGATGACTAATTCCTATAAATTAATCAAAGTTGAAGACTAAATGTGCTAGGTCCCTCAATAGTGCCCTTTCTCCTTCCCCTCTTTTTTTCTCTCTCTCCTATCCTTCTCTCTCTCTATCAGGGACTACTATCAGGAAGAATGTGTATTTCATTTTAAGGTCTTATGCCTTTACATGCCCAAATGATTATAACATCAAGAATAAAGAGCTGAATGTGTATGCCTATGTCTACATTCCAGAGGAAGGCAGAGAAAGAAGAGATCAGGCATCCACAGGAATTAGAGAAAAAGTGGAAGTGTCCTGCGGAATATACACCCAGAATAAATTGAGGGGTTTTGGGGACCCACCCCTCCCCTTCTTCTTTTAACCCCAAAACTAGTTGCTGTTATACCCTGTGCCTGCCCAATAGTCATGAGAAATAGGCTGTGTTAAGCAAATGCAGCATTTACAGACAGGTTAATAGTAAACATCAAATTCAGTACCATGAAAGAGGGACACCAAACAGAATGTTGTTTCCAGAAGGCAGAGACTTCGTCTTATTCATCTTATTCGTCTTATTCATATCCCCAGTGCCTTGAAAAGTGCCAAGTAGTTACTCGGTAAATATTTAATGAATTTTGAATGAATTAAATTGGTTAACCAGAAAATGTCTATAGGCAGTCAGAGCATGGTATTCCAAAAAGAATGCTTTGGCCAGAAGCTTCTAAAATGAAAGTGTTGTCCCAGCAACGCAATTCTCTACTCACTTGGCAGCAGTAAACTAGGAAGGGTAATATATATCTCCAGGAGGAAGCTAAAGTCTGACAAGCATTCCTTAGCCCAGAGTCAGAGCCCTACTTCCTCCCTTTCTTGCCTGGTCAGAGGATTTGGAACCCATGCGCCCTGCACTGGGAGTGTAGTCTTAATCACTGGACTGCCAGGAAATCCCACCCCCTCATTCTTTTTCCCTTTCCAAAACCACTGGGAAAAAAGAGAGATGGGAGGTTTATTAAGTGTCAGCTCAACTTTGATTCTTACTTTTCACATGCTCTGACACCTAGATGGCCATTTCACCCTTAGCATTAGGTTTTCTGGCCTTTCCTCATCCATCTCTGTGATTAACTCTCTATTTTTCTCTTTGCTTTATTTTAGATACCTGCAGCAGAAAACAACCCTTTTCTTGTTGGAATGCACTACTGGTATTCGAGCCACAGTCCCCGGACCCAGCACTGCAATGTTTGTCGGGAGAGCATTCCTGCCTTATCTCAAAATGTTATCACCTGTGAAGGTAACTTTCTGATTCCTTTAGAAGTGGAGCTCAATGGGTGGAGAGAGGGGTGAAAAAGTTCATGTGGCTTTAGTATCATTGACTCAAACCACATCACTGAGTCTAGTGTAAGATTAACCCTGATATTTAACAGACTGGGAAAAGAAGATGGGAGAAAACAGGCATGAGGAAGAATTTTCATGAATCAAAAGAGAGGGTTAGATCTGGGAGGACTGGACAATACAGTCACATGGTTGAAAAAAAAAAACAGAAAATCACCTCTTTTTTATCATCAATTTCCATTCAAGTTGGGTAGTCGATAAAAAGAAACTGAAATGTATGGAAAATAAGCCTTTGGAGTAAAGTCATAACTACTTAGATGCATCTAGGTTCTAACTTTTAGAACAGTTTAGGGGAAAAAATTAGAATCTTCATTGTCACCAGATTAACATCCATCTTTTTTCTTCTTTTTACAGTGTGCAAAGTAAAAACTCACAGATTATGTGCTTTAAGAGCAAACAAAGATTGCAAATGGAATACATTATCCATTACTGATGACCTCCTCATGTCTGCAGATGAAGTAGTGAGTACCAGCCATGCTTTCTCGTAATCACCCTTTTACATCTCCCCTTCAGTCAGGACACACAGACAACCCAAGTAGGCTTGTTCTCTAAGCTCATAATCCAAACAAGTCTATAAGAATGAAAGCCTCCTCCCATCTCCCACCTGTCATTAGTCACTAGCATTGAAGTAGGGAGAGTAGGACGGTGGAGAACTTCCTTAGGGTTATCTAGTGTCCTCCAGGGAGTAGTACAGTTATTCCATCTGGCCTTCCTCTCTTTATATCTCTAACTTCTATATCTTGTCTCTTTCTATCCTTCAGAAAACCATGCCTCATCAGTGGGTAGAAGGAAACATATCTGCCAGTTCTCAGTGTGCAGTATGTCAGGAGAACTGTGGCAGTTACCAGAGACTTCAAGATTTCCGGTGTCTCTGGTGTAATTCTACGGTAAGATTCTTCTCATCTCTTGATACTTAGAGAACTGACTTCTAGAGAAGGGGTGGGTTGGAGGTTGATTGCGCCTACATATAGATAGAAATCTCAGTGACCCTTACTCAGAAATAGATTATACAGATTCTATAGTGTAGAACTCAATATCCTACCTTTCCAAAATTGGCTATGGAATCTTTGAGAGAAAGATGTAATACTCCCTCTTATCTTTGAGGGTCTTAAATGATGAAGCGTGCTAGCAAACAGGAAGAGCTGAACTCTTTTATGACATTATGGTCAATTAAAAAATTTGTTCTCAGTATACCCTTAAGAAACTTCCTGCTTTCCTCATTTACCATTTCCTAGGAAATTGTAATCTTTGTTAATTAAGAAAGGTTAATAATATTAGCACATTATTACTGCCACTATATGTTATTTTATATACATGACCTCATTTAATCTTACAACAACCCTAAACAAACCCTCATTGTCCCCATTTACAGAAGGGTAAAGTGAGGTTCAGAAAAGTGAAGTGATTTGCTCAAGGTCATGCAGCCAGTAAGCAAAACAGTCTTGATTTATACATAATTGTGCAAAATACTGTGCTCTTAACTATAACATTACCATACCTTTAAACCAGTGCTTCTCAGCTGGGGCTATTTTCTCCCACCCCCAGGACACATTTGACAATGTCTGGAAAATTTTTTGTATCCAATGATATTCTGATGGAATTTTTTCTATTTATTGAGGTATAATTGTTTTATAATATTATATAAATTTCAGGGGTACAAAATTACAATTCACAATTTTTTAAGTTTATATTCCATTTATACATATTATAAAATATTGCCTGTATTCCCTGTGTTGTTCTATATATCCTTATAGCTTATTTATTTCATACATAATATTAATAATTTGTACCCCTTAATCCCCTACCCCTATCTTCACCTCCCCTCTTCCTTCTCCTCACTAGTAAACACAAGTTTGTTCTCTATACCTGTGAGTCTATTTCTTTTTTGTTATACTCACTAGTTCATTTTTTAGATTCCATATATAAAGGATAATATACAGTATTTGTCTTTCTGTGTCTGACTTATTTCACTTAGCATAATATTCTCAAGGTCCATCCATGTCAGTGCAAATGGCAAATTTTCATTCTTTTAAATGTCAGAGTACTATTTCATTATATATAACAGAAAAAAAATGAACTTTTCAGCCACTCCAACCTTTACATATGTAACAATTGTTCTTTATCAATTCATCTGTTGATAGACACTAAGTAAGGATGCTTCCATATCTTCACTATTACAAAAAATGCTGCTGTGAACATTGAGGTGCATGTATATTTTTGAATTAATGTTTTCTTCAGATATATAGCCAGAAGTAGGATTGCTGGATCCTAGGAGCCTAACAAGCTATAGTCCATAGGGTCACAGAGTTGGACACAACTAAAGTGACTGAACACGCATGTGCTACTTCTGTGTTTGGTTTTTTGAGGAGCCTCCATGCTGTTTTCCATAGTGACTGTACCAGTTTACTTTCCCACCAACAGTATACTAGGGTTCCACTTTCTCCAAATCCTTGTCCACATTTGTCATTCGTGGTCTTTTTGATGATAACCATTCTGACAGGTGTGATGTGATATCTCATAGTGGCTTTGATGTGCATTCCCCTGATAATTAGTGATGTAGAGCATCTTTTCATGTGCCTGTTGGTGTTCTGTATATCTTCTATGGAAAAATTGTCTATTTAGGTCTTCTGCCCATTTTTTCATTGGAAGATAACTGCTTTAGAATGTTGTGTTGGTTTCTACTGTACAAAAACATTCATCAGTCATAAATATATATAGGCTCCCTCTTGAGCTTCCCTTCCATTTTTTAATTAGGTTGTTTCTAAATATTGAGTTGTATGAGCTATTTATATATTTTGGATATTAACCCCTTATTGGTCATATCATTTGCAAATAGTTTCTCCCATTCTATAGGGTGTCTTTTCATTTTGTTGATGGTTTCCTTTGCTATGTAAAAGCATTTAAGTTTAACTGGACCCCATTCATTTATTTTTGCTTTTATTTCCTTGTCTTAGGAGACAGATCAAAAAAAATATTGCTATAATTTATGTCAAAGAGTGTTTTACCTATAACCTTTTCAGTAGTTTTATGNGGTTTCCTTTGCTATGTAAAAGCATTTAAGTTTAACTGGACCCCATTCATTTATTTTTGCTTTTATTTCCTTGTCTTAGGAGACAGATCAAAAAAAATATTGCTATAATTTATGTCAAAGAGTGTTTTACCTATAACCTTTTCAGTAGTTTTATGGTTTCAGGTCTTATATTTAGGTCTTAAATCCATTTTGAGTTTACTTTTGTATATGGTATAAGAAAATGTTCTAATTTCACTCTATTACACGTAAATGCCCAGTTATCTCAGCACCACTTATTGAAGAGACTGTCTTTTCTCCATAGTCTAGTCTTGCTTCCTTTTTTGTAGATTAACTTATCCTAAGTGTGTGGATATATTTCGGGGCTCTTTATTTGGTTCCAATGATCTATATATCTGTTTTAGTGCCATTACTATTGCCTATTGCTCTGTAGTTTGAGCGGTCTTTGGCATTGCCTTTCTTTGGGATTGGAATGAAAACTGACCTTTGCCAGTCCTGTAGCCACTGCTGAGTTTTCCAAATTTGCTGGCATATTGAGTGCAGCACTTTCACAGCATCATCTTTCAGAATTTGAAACAGCTCAGTTGGAATTCCATCACCTCCACTAGCTTTGTTCGTAGTGATGCTTTCTAAGGCCCACTTGACTTCACATTCCGGGATGTCTGGCTCTAGATTAGTGATCACACCATCATGATTATCTGNCATAGCCTTGACTAGACGCACCTTTGTTGGCAAAGTAATGTCACTGCTTTTGTTTTTGTTTTTCTTTTTTAATATAAATTTATTTATTTTAGTTGGAGGTTAATTACTTTACAATATTGTATTGATTTTGCCATACATCAACATGAATCTGCCACAGGTATACATGTATTCCCCTTCCTGAAGCCCCCTCCCACCTCCCTCTCCGTACCATCCCTCTGGGTCGTCCCAGTGCACCAGCCCCAAGCATCTAGTATCATGATTCAAACCTGGACTGGTGATTCGTTTCATATATGATATTATACATGTTTCAGTGTTATTCTTCCAAATCATCCCACCCTCTCCCTCTCCCACAGAGTCCAAAAAAACTGTTCTATACATCTGTGTCTTTTTTGCTGTCTTGCATACAGGGTTATAGTTACCATCTTTCTAAATTCCATATATATGCCTTAGTATGTGGAAAATTCTGAGAGAGATTAGAATACCAGACCACATGCTATCTAGGTTGGTCATAACTTTATTTCCAAGGAGTAAGTGTCTCTTAATTTCATGGCTGCAATCACCATCTGCAGTGATTTTGCAGCCCCCCAAAATAAAGTCTGATACTGTTTCCACCATTTCCTCAACTATTTGCCATGAAGTGATGGGACCAGATGCCATGATCTTAGTTTTCTGAATGTTGAGCT
>SJYV01053851.1:6011-19106 GCA_006410875.1 Neotragus pygmaeus
CCAGCTGGTAAAGAATCTGCCTGCAACCGGTTCGATTCCTGGGTTGGGAAGATCCCCTGGAAAAGGGATAGGCTACCCACTCCAGTATTCTTGGGCTTCCCTGATAGCTCAGATTGTAAAGAATCTGCCTGCAACGCGGGAGACCTGGGTTCGATCCCTGGGTTGGGAAGATCCCCTGGAGGAGAGCATGGCAACCCACTCCAGTATTCTTGCCTGGAGAATCCCCATGGACAGAGGAGTCTGGTGGGCTACAGTCCATGGGGTCGCAGAGAGTCAGACATGACTGAGTGACTAAGCACAGCATATAATCTCCAGTGGAATTGCCTGAAATAAAGAAAGTATCATCCATCAACTATCATTCAATCATGATTAGAGGCTGATGAAAACACATCAGCAATCATATTAAAAAGAACTGAATTTCTCAAAAGCAGCCTGACAAATAATATCCTGTAATAAATAATGTCCTGTGCAAAAATCAACTGTAGACACATTAAATTAATATTGTTTTATGATTATTACCTCAAAGAACTAGACAATAACAGAATCCAGTGAAGATTTTTATATCTACAGTTACATAATGGTGAAATTAGATTTGGGACACTGAGTTCATTGTAACTCTTTTGTAAATGGAATTATCAAAGCATAAATCATTTTTAACCAGACAACTTGCTTTCTTTAGCCGTGCAATTCTACAACTGTGGGTACATATTTTGTAGATTATAGAGACCTACATTATAACTCCATCATAATGGCTGATCAGCTACTCAATTGGAAAAGCCCCAGAAGAGTTCTGTCATCAAAATTATTTAGATGCTGCCTTGATTTGTGAATGCCAGTCCTTGCCAAACTATTATCCCTGTGAACAGTAGGTGTATTTTCCGTCAGAATGTAGACAGAGGTTTGTCCATTCCATTTTCAGAAAATACACATGCTTTAAACTAGTAGATCATCAATTTCTTCAAAACTCCAGACCTGTTTCTTTTTGACAAATTATTAGGTCATAGTTTCTCAATTGAGACTTCATGTAAAGAACAAACAAATTTCAGGCAATAGAGAGGCACTGGTCACAGTTACTCTGTTTTAGTTTGAAAGAATGCAAAACAACTTTAAGCTATTAGCAGCATTTATCAATCATTCATAAGTCCTTGGTTTCCTAGATAAAAGCCATCCAAAGACCAAGTCATACAGTCCTAATACAGATGCAAGGCACTTGTGTTTCTGTGGAGTATCCTCCTTTTGTGAAAATCAGAGTGGGTCCACGTACAACCCTAGAGAAAAACATGCATTTGTGAGTAAAGGGACACAAATGTGTTCATTGGAGCATTGCAATGAAGAGTGAAAATGAAAGACAGCAGATTCTATTTACCTTAAGGATAAAGTGGTAACTGGACGGAGCACAATGTGGGCCTCTGGGGTGCTGGCAGTGTTTTAATTTTTGATCTGGGGACTGATTTATGCAGGCGTGTTCACTTTTTGGAAATAACGCTGAACTCTGATGCTTCGTGCATATTTCTGTATGCATGTGATTCTTCAACAGAAAGGTTTTGGTTATTTTCCTTTTAAAGATCAAGAAGAGACTTTTTCCAGCTCTCAAGGGGTTGACCTTGTAGTGAAAGTGCATTCCACGGGGCTAGCAGCGTGGACTTCTAGGAGGATAACAGAAACATAGATTCTCCAGCCCCACCCCAAACCTACTGAACCAGAATCTGGATTTTAACAAGATTCCCAGGTGATTTGAATGCACATTTAAGTTTGAGAAGCACTGATCTAAAGTATAAAATTAGAAGCAGAAAAGCACAGGGACTTCCCTAGTGGTCCAGTGGCTAAGTCTCTGTGCTCCCAATGCAGGGGGGCCTGGGTTCGATCCTTGGTCAGGGAACTCGATTCCACATGCTGCAACTAAGATTAGACACAGCCACTAAGTAAATAAATAAATATCTTGTTAAAAAAAGGAAGAAAAGCACAACGTGACAGTATAAAAAATGATGTCATAGAAGGAAGCACAGGGTGCTGTGCAGGCCAGAAGAGGCACCCCTCACTGAGACCAGCTCTTCTGCCCCACAGAGTTTGTTCCCATGCTCAGTAATTCTGAAAGGAACTAATTGTCTGATACACTGATTTAGAACCTCAGGTTTGCTCCCTCCGTTACTTCTGGTTTATCATTTTTAGTGAAGAGCAGCAATTGGCTAGAATCAATACAAAAGAAGCCTGGGTTTCAGGCCAAGAAAGTGCTGCTGTGATTCTGCAGTTGTTTAAAAAAGATAAATGGTCTCTATAGCTAGGGACAAAGAAAAGTAGGACAAACACGAGCGGAGCCTGATAGAGGAGTGCTTTGCAAATAATTAGTGGCTAATTTTAGCCCACCAGTTACCTATTTTTTCATTATTTAGTAATACTGAGTTCCAAAGTCAAAAACTGACCCTGCAGAAAAGACCCCCAAACAATACTTAAGATCCAATGATCCTATCTCACGTAATAGACACTGAAGGCAGGGCCTTATCAGCATCTCAAGTGCGAAGAGTCATTACCTCTCTATTTCTTCTATTTGTCATTCCTATGATCACTGTTATTATATTTCGCCAAAGTATTTGCTCTTTCACAAAAGGGATCATAAAAAATGAACACCAAATGTAATGCTGTTAAACACCATGGAGAGATGATTTCTTTTCTTGTATGGCATACTCCCTTTAATTTATCTTTGAGTCACAATAAATCATTTTAATTATACTACTACACTGCTAACTCATGTAGTGTGTGGTCTACTCATGGTGGCTCAAACGGTAAAGAATCCTATTGCAATGCAGGAGACTCAGGTTGGATCCCTGGGTCAAGAAGATCCCCTGGAGAAGGAAATGGCAAGCCACTCCAGTATTCTTGCCTGGGAAATCCCATGGACAGAGGAGCCCGGCAGGCTACAGTCCATGGGGTCGCAAAGAGTTGGACACAACTGAACAACTAACACTGGCATGGAAACGCTTTCTACTCAGTTTGTGACTCTTTAGACTTAAGCCTCTTTGAGTCTGTATTTCTGACTCCTCAAGATTATAACATGTATTCGTCTCTGCTGANGCCCGGCAGGCTACAGTCCATGGGGTCGCAAAGAGTTGGACACAACTGAACAACTAACACTGGCATGGAAACGCTTTCTACTCAGTTTGTGACTCTTTAGACTTAAGCCTCTTTGAGTCTGTATTTCTGACTCCTCAAGATTATAACATGTATTCGTCTCTGCTGAGACTGAAAGCAAATTTTAGTTTTAATAGACACATTTTCTGATTTTTCAGTCATGTTACATTCTATTTCTAATATTCAAGTTGATAGCATCTCTTCCCTGCAAATGGGTGCCCTCTTCAAATTTAGTGAATACTTTCAGTATCTTCATCTAAATTACTTATAAAGAACTAGCCCCGGAGAATGTCATTGAGTTAATAAGGAGCCACTGATAATCACTGACTCTTAAGGAATTTTTAGTAGGCTAATAGTATCTCAGCATCTGACTTAGAAAATCATGTGAAATAGAATCAGCTGCTTTATTCATATTCATATGGGCTCCTTGTCTCTACCCGACCGTCCACTCTCCACCACCCACCACCATATATCCTGCTCCTGAAGCACAAAAGGAAATAACATTGGTTTGGCATAATCCTCTTTTTACCAACCCATTCTTTGGCATAAAAATGTAAGGAAATAAGACCGTTTTCTTTGCATCATAGCCAAAGCACTCTGCAGCAAACCCAGTGTGGTTTCTGAGTAGCATTTAATAAGTGGAACAGAGAACAGGCTGGATCACTTGATGCCCGGAAAGACACACAGGATCAGTTATTTATTAGTAAAAGTGGTAGGAATGACTCAAGATCCAAGACCTCAAGGAATGATTTGAGGTCACCAGGGTCTGGGAATGACCCATCAGGAGGACAAGAACCACTCTGGATAAGATCAGGCCTCCTTCCATAATCCCATTCAGCATCTGAACAGACTATAGTCACAGCCAAGGGAAGCTCCCAATCTTTTTTTTTTAAATCTAAAATAGACATGTAGACAATCACCTAGCAAAGACAACTACATACGGTGTAATAGGAAAACATACATTGATCTGTGTTAAACGATACCTTGGCCAAGCTCAGGCAGGCCCCATAGAGGTCTACTCCTCTGCTTTAACTTGTCCTGATTATTTGCTTTTTGAATAAAATCCCTGCCATTTTCATGGGTCTCCCTAGGAAATTATTTTCAGAGAAGTAATCCTCATTCTTCTTTTCCTTTGACCGTAGTATATGCAAAATTTGTTCAGGGTCAAATATCTGCTCTTTGCATATCAGGTTCCTTTTCAGTGTCAGAACCATTGTTTCAATTGTAAGCACCTAAATAGCAAGGACTATATAGGGGTGTGTGTGTGTGTGTGTGTGTAGATTCTTTTCTTAATACAAGTATTTCTCATCCTGTGGCAAAAAAGAAAAAGTTTGCTAGATTTTAGCACTAGAAAGTAAATAAAGCAGGGAATTAAATCCCTAATAATGGCCTGAAGACTCTGAATTCCAGGATTTAAAAATTCCTTTCTCGTTGAGTTCAGTGGGTTGAAATTGCTATGCTAAAATGTTGACAGGGGAGGAACTTCCTTGGCGGTCCAGCGGTTAGGACTCTGTGCTCCCAATGCAGGGGGGCCTGGGTTCGATTCCTGGTCAAGGAATTAGATCTCACATGCTGCAACTAAGACTCAGCACAGGTAAAAGAAAGTTGACCTGGGACGGCAGGCCCTTCTGGCTGAAGGAGCTGCAGAGGGGCCGGTGCTCAGGAGCAGCTGGTCGCACCTCTGATGCCCCTCCCGACACCAGAACAGGTGCTTCTGGACCAGGTCTCAAGGGCCTGACACAACCACTCCTTTTCTCATGATCTGACAGATGCCTGGGAATCAAGGCTCTACTTCAGAAGGCTCTCTACCTCCTAGACTTCCTTCCCTCTCCCTTATTCCCCCATATGGCTTCACCAGGCCTCAGCCCCACTCTCGTAACTCCAGGTCTCAACCCCAGTGGGTCAAAGGCTTAATCTCCCCTCTCTTCTGCCTAATACTCCTCTGTTTGGCTCTGTGTCCAAACCTATCCTCCCTTGACTCTACCACCTCCAGAACTCATCTCCCCAAAATAGCGTTCATGATGCAGAATCTCACTTTACACCCAGCTTAGCTGGTATATCTGGTTTTTCAAACTGAGGACCACATGCAATGTGATCTAAATCACTTTTCACGCCTACAGGTGATAACTGGCTACACTCAGAGAAGGGGATTTTTAGCCCCACAGCAGAACCACTGAATTTCTCTGTGCCCAATGATGTATTTGTTCTTGCAGGACTGATTTATACATACATATGCTCATGCAGCTCTATGGTGGGATTAATGGCAACCTCCTCCAAGAGGGCTTATGCCAAACCCAAGTCTGAGGCACCCAGAGCCCCTGTCCCTGCGGCAGTCCACTGCTGACCCATACTTCCTTAGGAGACATTCAAACACAGTTCTGTCTCAGTCTCTGTGGGGTCCCTGGGTCCCGATGTGCACAAGGTTTGTCTGAGGCCTCTGAGCATCTTGGGAGGATATGGGGTTTCATTCTAAACATGATTTTGCCCCTCCTACCATCTTGCTGGGCCTTCTCCTTTGCCCCTGGACGTGGGGTATCTCCTAACAGCCGCTCCAGCACCATGCAGCCGCCGTTCCAGTGCCTACTATCTTGCTGGGGCTTCTCTGCCCTTGGATGTGGGGTACCTGACCTGATACCCCACGAGACCCCTGAGACCACCTGACCTGCCTCTTGAGAAATCTGTATGCAGNAAAAAAAAAAAAAAAAAGATTCCCTTGCTTTTGCAAGCAATTCAAACCATCTAGCTAACACAAGTAATATCTCTAATCATGAAATACCCTCATTTCATCATGCCACCCTTGGATATTGGCTTCCAAGGACTGTTTCAAAGGTTGTTACTGATTTTTTTGATGAAACCACAAATGCAAATCTCACTCAGAGTATATAGGAGAATATAAAAGTTAGTTTTCTGTTGTTAAATTTGCCATTTAGAATTTTATAGTCAAAAGGAAGGAGAAGACATATTCCAACCATGCCTTCTCTTAAACTCTTTAGCCACAACCACTACGTGCCAAGAATATGATCTTTTTCACTGCTTACCACAACACTTCCTCCCACACACTGCCACCAGATGGAAAGAGAGATAACAGGAGAGTCAAGTGGCCACATTTAACCAGGGAAACCCTGTCTTTCATCTGTATCTGGCAAGACTTACCACTCACAGTGTCACCAAATGGATTAGAGATAAAAAAGGCCCATTGACATTGTAGAGCTGTGGTTTCAGAAGTCCTCAAAGGAGACAGACAAGTCCACTCCAGGAGAATGCTTTGTAAGTGGTGTAGAGTCTGCAGAAGGGGTGGGGTTATTCCCCTGGGTGCCAGCAACAGGGACTAAAGGACACTTGCTTCCACCTCTGCCATTCTCAGGTGCTGCAGACCTGAGGCAATACTGATGGTCATAGAGGACAGAGATCTTGAGCCTGCAGGTACAGCTCAAGGCCTATATGGAGAAGTGGAAAACCACTAGCCCAGAGCTTTCTGTCCCTTGGTCCAACATGAGTAAAAAACCATATCACTGAAATTCAGTAGGTCAGCATCATTTTAGGGATCCATACATTCATAATTCTAAGAAAAGAGTACTGGCAACCAGACAAGATGCAAAAGCTCTTAGGACAGCTAATCATTTTAGGAGTTGAGGTAGAGGGTTGGAGAGCATTTTAATACATGGGCCCTGGACTGGGCTGGGATTTGCTGCATAGACAGCCCTGCTGATCGAGGCCAATCCAAGGTGCCAGGAGGGACTCAAAGAGGAAGGCACTTTAAAGCACAGGGTTGGGGCAGGGGCCAACCTGCCCCTGTCTAAGGATGGCACTGCTCTCTGCTTCAGAGCCTTGTGGAAAAGAACCAAAAATATATTCTGGTACTTCTAATATGGTTAGCCAGAATTGGTAAAGAATGTATTTCTCCATAAGTTCTTTACATCTTAATAGTCATACTAGTACAGTAAGTACTAAATGTATTGGTGGTCACTTAAAAGTTATGAAATTGATATAGTCTGACTCCATTTTTGATGCTTGCCTGCAGGCACATTTCAAGTCCCACTGGTGACCCCTTCCTCTTCTGTCCGACATCTAGGCAAGCTGATAAGAAAGTTAAGGTGCTACTCCTTTGGCCCTGATGGGAAGTTCAAACCAATCAAGGCCTGTGCCNAGATCAGTCCTGAATATTCATTGGAAGGACTGATGCTGAAGCTGAAACTCCCATACTTTGGCCACCTGACGTGAAGAACTGATTCATTTGAAAAGACTCTGATGCTGGGAAAGATTGAAGGTGAGAGGAGAAGGGGACAACAGAGGATGAGATGGTTGGACGGCATCACCGGCTCAATGGATATGAGTTTGGGTAAACTCCAGGAGTTGGTGATGGATAGGAAGGCCTGGTATGCTGCAGTCCATGGGGTCACAGAGTCAGACACAACTGAGTGACTAAACTGAACTGACTGATGTCCATACATGTAACCACTTATTTAAAATGCCTTTGTGATGGGGGAAGGAAAGGAAAGGATGAATTGAGAAAGTAGCATTGAAGTATATACACTACCATGTGTAAATTAGATAACTTGTGCAAAGCTGCTTTATGACACAGGGAGTCCCATCTGGCGTTCTGTGACAACCTAGAGAGGTGGAATGGGAGGGAGGTGGTGCTCAAGAGGGAAACTATATTTATACAGATAAGATTGATTCAACTTGCTGTGCAGCAGAAACCAACACAACATTGTAAAGCAATTATCCTTCAATTTCTAAAAAAAAAGGCAAAAAAGATGCATTTGTTAAATATCTGCCATGTGCCAAGCAAGGAAGAAATAAACAATATAATGTTGTTACCCTCAAGAAACTAACAATATAGTAGTAGAGTCAGATAAATAAAGATAATGATGGTATAAAACAGTCAGAAAAAAATCAATAAAAGTGAAATGCAGAGGATATTATTTTGGAAGCTTGAGAAGAGATATCTTAACCAGCTTGGAGAAGGAAATGGCAACCCACTCTAGTATTCTTGCCTGGGAAATCCCATGAGTGGAGGAGCCTGGTAGATTATAGTCCCTAGGGTTGCAAAGTCAGACATGACTGAGCAACTAACACTTTCACTTTTCACTTTCCACTTTCAACCAGCTTGGAAGGGTTAGTGAAGACTTTCTGGAGAAGGCCGGGGTATAATCTAATTTATTGCTTTCTGGGAGGGAAACACAGAAGTAAGGCAGCAAGTAAAATATTACATTTCAGAAAATCAAACCATAGGCCCATAAAGCTTCAGTCAACATATGGAAAAATTTGTATCATGCCCTTGACCAAATACATCCAATCTCGGTAGGCAGTTTCTTGCTGTGAGCACAATTAGATGGTACAAAGATGTCAGTTTGAGGTAGTCATGAAATCCTTGGATGATGTTTTGAGGATTCCAAGGTAACTTTCTCTGCGCCGACTCATTAACGATTTTCATAATAGATCTTCAGAGGGGCCAACATATAGGAAACTCAGCTGTTTCTGAAAGATGACCTCTAAAATCGGAAAAGTTGAACACACACTAAAAGAAAGTTTGCACTTGACTCTGCTGACAGAATTGCATCCAGAATCTTTCATATTTAAAAATACCTTAAAAAAAAAAATCAGCTGCCCATATGTATACAAGCCACAGAGCTGATCTACTTAAGGCCTGCTGCTTCCTGCAAATAGAGAAGGAAAAAACACCTTCCAGTCAAAATGAGATCAACTCATCTGACCCAAAAAGAAAAAAAAAAAAAAAATCCAATTACTCTACAATAAGACAATTACAGCAATTCCCATGGAATAAGCTAGCTTGGGCTTTTAACTAATCCTGGGTAAAGCTTGGAAGCCAAGTTGATTTTTAAAAGTGATCTAAACATTTACATGCTTATTTGGAGTTTGGCTCTCTTAAATTCCTAAGAAAGGGCGGCCTGCAGTTTTCTGCATAGTAAAAAATGTCTTCTTATATTTTCCTAAGTTTTGTCACTACCAAGCTGCCAACATGTATTTTGTATCCCCAGTGTGTAACAATTAGAAAATGAGAAATAATTTAATGAATGTTTATGAATAAATTAAAAATTCCAAATTTGGAGACAGGGTGGATAGATAGGGAGGAAAGAATCCGATCTCTGTTCACCCGGGGGAGTGAATCCTGCACCCCTGGACTGGCTCCAACCATCTTAACAGAGAACATAAGAACAAGTACTAATCCCTTTTCAGAATGTCAGTATTTCAAATTATGTTTACTTGCTTGATAGGGTCTCTGTGTATGTTTTTCCCAATGTCACGCAGCTCTGTTTGTCTGCCCTTTGATGTGTTTGTGCACCCTGACGGAAAGCTTAGACAGAGTGGAAATGATGCCTGTAGTAATGGCTTCATGGCACTTAAGTGGGCACTTAAAGATGCTATTCTGAATGGCGGCTTTGGGAGACCCTAATGAGTGACACCATTCTAAATGAGCTGAAATACCGAAAGAACAGTCTCTCTCTTTGGAAGAAGAATACTGAATGACATCACTGTGTTTTCAAAGGACAACACCATCATTTAGAAAACATCGCTCATTCCTTCAGAAGCCTCTCCCACTGTGCCCCAGGGCCTATTTCCCCAAAGGGGCATTTCTGGGGTTCGCAGAGGAAGGGAAGGAGCCACTGTTTTGCTGCTTCTTTCTTGGCTGAGGTGCCCTATATACATACAAATGTCCTGCATATAAAAGGCTACCACGTTTCTACCCTTCACGGCCAGCAAATCTTCCACAAGTGACTCTCAAGCTGGGGCCAAAAGGGGGATTTCCAGCTCACCCAGGCTTCTGCCCTAATATAAACCAGCACCATAGAAAGATGGAATCAGAGGGCTGGGAGCACCTGTTAGACCCACAGCATCCCTAGCTCCTCCTCCGGAGGCTCTGATCCAGTGGGTCTGGGGTGCATATGTGCATGCTAAGTTGCTTCAATAGTGTCCGACTCTGTGCGACCCTGTGGACTGTAGCCCACCAGGTTCCCCTGACCATGGGATTCTCCAGGCAAGAAGACTGGAGTGGGTTGCCATGCCCTCCTCCAGGGGATCTTCCCAACCCAGGGACTGAATCCATGTCTCATGTCTCCTGCATTGGCAGGTGGGTTCTTTACCACTAGCGCCACATGGGGTAGGGCCTGGAATNGATTCTCCAGGCAAGAAGACTGGAGTGGGTTGCCATGCCCTCCTCCAGGGGATCTTCCCAACCCAGGGACTGAATCCATGTCTCATGTCTCCTGCATTGGCAGGTGGGTTCTTTACCACTAGCGCCACATGGGGTAGGGCCTGGAATTTATATAATTAACAAGAACCCCAGGAGATGCTGGTCATCAAGTAAACTAAAGAGGCACTGGTTCTTATTTAACTACTTGATTATGTAGGTGACGAGATTGAGAATAGAAAGTTGCAATGACTTGGCCAAGGTAACATAGCAAATCTGTGTTTAAGTCTAGCTTAGGCCACAAGGAGCCACATTTTCTTAAATTTCATCCCCAAATGGTGCTATATTAATACCATCATAAGTTAGTCTTCTGGAAATAAACCTTTATCACAAGCAAATTGGTCACGCTAATCTTCAGGAAGCATATGAAGCAGAGTTGGCATATCTCATCTGGTGGAGTTAATTCCCACGTGAGTGGCTACATGAGACAAAATACCTCCATGGGTGGGATCTGCCTCCAAGCTGTGCATAATTAAAGGTTATACAAGCCAGGTCCCCAAATGCAGAGGGATTTGCAAGAAGACAGCAGAAAAAGGAGTGGAGAAACAATTAGATGAATGTTAACAACAAAAAAATAATTCTTTAGCGTATTTCAATGTCTATGTTATTGTTCTTATTCTAACAAAATGAACTTCAAGCAGGAGAGGTTCTGTAAACTTTCAAAGGCATTTTTTGCTGACAGCATTCTCAAACAATTTAAAGAAAGTGACTACTTGCTTATCATTGAAGATCTGTATAGCATAGCCAAAAATTCAAAACATGACTTAAAGAAGACCAACTCTAGGCAAGATCATAGAGACAGCAAGTGTGCTCCGAGTGACTTCCTCACTTGGCTCTGGTTACCGTTTGATCCATAGCAGCAATTACTTACCTCCACTGGTGCTAATGCCCTTCTGCTCCCAGTCTCCCTGTCTTGATCAATTCAATACCCATTTTTCGGTATGTTCTCAGCCTACTCTCTCTCTCTCTCTGTTTATAATTTGGTTGTACTGGGTCTTAGTTGCAGCATGTGGGATCTAGTTCCCTGGCCAGAGATTGAACCCAGGCTACCTCCACTGGGAGTGTGGAGTCTTAGCCACTGGACCACCAGGAAAATCCCTCAGTCTCCTTCCTTTCCCCTCTTTGCTTTCCCCAGGGCTGGCTCCAAACCCTCCTTCAGGTTTCCACACCACCCGTCCCTCCTCTCTCATCTTCTTCCTCCTCTGTCTCTCTTGCCTGCTCTTCTCCTCTGCCTGCGTCTTAAATAGGCCCCATGCTGAGGCCCCTCTCGCTTTGACACTATATACTTCCCTTGGACAATTCATCCACCTACAGACTTAAAGATGCCCTAGTCTGTGTCTTAGCCCAGGTAGGTCTCCCAAGCTCTAGACACATATTTCCAACCATCTGGACACTCCACCTGGATGTCCTGTAGGCACTCGAAGTGTACATAACATGTTTAAAATCAAACACTTTATCCTCCTGCCAAACCTGCTCTCACCCACATTTGTATTACAGAGAATTCTGTCTCCAGCCATTTTGCCTTTAGCATTAGACTCTCCAGCATCAGCTCAGATTTCTCCATCGCTCTCATCTGAATAAACCCACTCTACATATTCTGGCAATCTATCTCAAGAATGCTTCTTGAGCACAGTCCAGCTAACCTTCCTGGTGTTACCACCCTTATCATTTTGGGTAAGAGCCTCTGAACTGGTTTCCCTCCCCCAGCCTTTCCGTGCTCAGCTTCTCCAGCACTGTTTGCAGAGTTACTGTCTCTTTTGCCTGCCTTTCCTTTGCCTGTAAAATAATGTTGGGATTTCTTAAATGCCAAAATGTTTCCTTCAGCCTAGCTTTCTTTGTCATTCTTACTAATTTCTCACTATTCTCCTAGAAATGCACCCTATTGCCAAATGAATTTACAATTCCCCAAATACCCTGAGCCCTCCAGTGATTTTGTGCCTTTATATATACTGTTCTTCTTTCATTGTCCTACTTGTCCATAGTATCTCAGTTTAAAAATCACTTCTGAAAAATTCCCTTCAATTCTGGGCACGACAATGAAGGAAACTATAAGCAAGGTGAAAAGACAGCTCTCAGAATAGGAGAAAATAATAGCAAATGAAACAACTGACCAAGAATTAACCTCCAAAATATACAAGCAGCTCATGCAGCTCAATACCAGAAAAATGAACAGCCCAGTCAAAAAGTGGGCAAAAGACCTAAGCAGATATTTCCCCAAAGAAGACATACAGATAGCTAATAAACATATGAAATGATGCTCAACATCATGCATTGTTCAGTTCAGTTCAGTCACTCAGTTATGTCCAGCTCCTTGCGACTCCATGAATCGCAGTGCGCCAGGCCTCCCTGTCCATCACCATCTCCAGGAGTTCACTCAGACTCACGTTTATTGAGTCCGTGATGCCATCCAGCCACAGTTCAAAAGCAGCAATTCTTCGGTGCTCAGCCTTCTTCACAGTGCAACTCTCACATCCATACATGATGACAGGAAAAACCATAGCCTTAACTAGATGGACCTTAGTCTGCAAAGTAATGTCTCTGCTTTTGAATATACTATCTAGGTTGGTCATAACTTTCCTTCCAAGGAGTAAGCGTCTTTTAATTTCATGGCTGCAGTCACCATCTGCAGTGATTTTGGAGCCCCCAAAAAATAAAGTCTGATACTGTTTCTACTGTTTCCCATCTATTTCCCATGAAGTGATGGGACCGGATGCCATGATCTTCATTTTCTGAATGTTGAGCTTTAAGCCAACTTT
>SJYV01053851.1:19368-92009 GCA_006410875.1 Neotragus pygmaeus
CCAAGATGTCTGGCTCTAGGTGAGTGATCACATCATCATGATTATCTGGGTCTTGAAGATCTTTTTTGTACAGTTCTTCCATGTATTCTTGCCACCTCTTCTTATTATCTTCTGCTTCTGTTAGGTCCAGACCATTTCTGTCCTTTATCGAGCCCATCTTTGCATGAAATGTTCCCTTGGTATCTCTAATTTTTTTGAAGAGATCTCTAGTCTTTCCCATTCTGTTCTTTCCCTCTATTTCTCTGCATTGATCACTGAAGAAGGCTTTCTTATCTCTTCTTGCTATTCTTTGGAACTCTGCATTCAGATGCTTATATCTTTCCTTTTCTCCTTTGCTTTTCACCTCTCTTCTTTTCACAGCTATTTGTAAGGCCTCCCCAGACAGCCATTTTGCATGTTTGCATTTCTTTTCCATGGGGATGGTCTTGATCCCTGTCTCCTGTACAATGTCACGAACCTCCATCCATAGTTCATCAGGCACTCTATCTATCAGATCTAGGCCCTTAAATCTATTTCTCGCTTCCACTATATAATCATAAGGGATGCATTATTAGAGAAATTCAAATCAAAACCACAATGAGGTTTCATCTCATGCCAGTCAAAATGCTCGTCATCAAAATGTCTACAAATAATAAATGCTGGAGAGGGTATAGAGAAAAGGGAACACTTTTACACTATTGGTGGAAATGTAAACTGGTTCAGCTTCTATGGAGAACAGTGTGGAGATTTCTTAAAAAACTGGGAATAGAACTTCCATACGACCCAACAATCCCACTGCTGGGCATACTATACTATAAGGAAACCAGAACTGAAAGAGATGCATGTACCCCAGTGTTCACTGCAGCACTGTTTACAACAGCCAGGACATGGAAACAACCTAGATGTCAATTGGCAGATGAATGGATAAAGAAGTTATGGTACATACACACAATGGAATATTACTCAGCTATAAAAAGGAATGTATTTGATTCAGTTCTAATGAGGTGGATGAAGCTGGAGCCTATTACACGGAGTGAAGTAAGTCAGAAAAAGAAAGACAAATACTGTATATTAATGCATATATATATATATATATATGGAATTTAGAAAGATGGTACTGATGGTCCTACATGCAGGGCACCAGAGGGGACACTCATATAAAGAACAGACTTTCGGACTCAGTGGAGAAAGCGAGGGTGCGATGATCTGAGAGAATAGCATTGAAACATGTACATTACCATATGTAAAACAGATGACCCGTACCAGTTCAACGCATGAGGCAGGGCACCCAAATCCAGTGCTCTGGGACAACCTAGGGGAATGGGGAAGGGAGGGTGGTTGGAGGGGGTTCAGGAGGTGGGGGAACACATGTAAATCTGTGGCTGATTCATGTTGATATATAGCAACAACCATCACAATATTGTAATCATCCTCCAATCAAAATAAATTAATTAAAAAAAATACTGGGCACAGGGGCTTATTCTGCCTTCCTGGACCCTGCAGTGCTTTGAATTTCAATTTTTTAAATTTATGTATTTATTTTTGGCTGTGCTGAGTCTTCGTTGCTGCCTGCGGGCTTTCTCTAGTTGTGGCAAGCAGGGGCGGGGGGGGGGCTACTCTTTAACTGCAATGCATTAGACGCCCCTTACTGCGGCTTCTCATTGCAGAGCACAGGCTCTAGGTGCTTGGGATTCAGTACTTGTAGCTCATGGGCTTAGTTATCCTGTGCATGTAGGATCTTCCTGGACAAGGGATTAAACCCATGTTCCCTGCATTAACAGGTGTATTCCTAACCACTGGACCACCAGGAAATCCCTTCAGTTTCGTGGTGGATGTGTTTGGATTTTTTACCTAGCTGTGAGTTAAGGTGCTAAAGGGAGCATTATGTTTTATCTATAACTCACACAACATACAATTACTCTTGTATACAATTGCATAGCTTTTAATAAGTTCACAGGGCTGTGCAACAATCATAGCAATCTAATTTTAGAACTTTTTGTTCCCCTGGAAGAAAGCCCCCTACCTTTTAGCTATCACTTCCCCAACCTCCCAGTACTTCTGACTCAGTCCTAGCCAATCACTAATCTAGTTTCTTTCTATATAGATTTGCCTAGGCTGGACATTTCACATAAATGGAATTATACAATACATGGTCTTTTGTGACTGGTTCCTTTTATTTAGCTTAATGTTTTCAGGACTCACTCAGGTTGAGGCATGTACAACTACTTCATTCCTTTTAAATGGGTGAACAATGTTTCATTGCATGGATATACCACATTTTTTAATCCATTCATTAGTTGATCATTTGAGTTGTTTTCACTTTTTGGATATTATGAATAACATTGCTTTAAACATTCACATACAAGTTTTTGTGTGGGCATATGTTTTCATTTCTCTTAAGTATATACCTCAGAGTGGAATTGCTGGGTCATATGGTAACTCTATATCTAACCATTTAAGAAAATGCCAAACTGTTTCCAAAATGGTTGAACTATTTTACATTCCAACGAACAATTAATAAGGGTCCATTTTCTTCATATCTTCACTGATACTAGGTATTGTCCAAAAATTACAATATTTATTTATTTATTTATTTTGGCTGTGCTGGGTCTTCACTGTTGCAAAGGCTTTTCTCTAGCAGCGGTGTACAGGCTTCTCACTGCAGTGGCGTCTCTTGTTAGGAGCACAGGCTTTAGGGCACATGGGCCTCAGAGGTTGTGACACACAGGCTCAGTAGTTGTGGCTCCCAGGCTCTAAAGCACAGGCTCAACAGTTGAGGCACATGGACTTCACTGCTCCACAACACGTGGGATCGTCCCAGACCAGGGATCAAACATGTGTCTCCTGCATTGGCAGGAGGATTCTTTACCAGTGAACCACCAGAGGAGCCCTATAGTAGGTCCTATGGGAGCTTCCCAGGTGGCACGAGTGGTAAAGAACCAAGCTGCCAGTGCAGGAGTCCTAAGAGACAAGGGTTCGATCTCTGAGCCAGGAAGATTCCTCTGGAGGAGGGCACGGCAACCTACTCCAATATTCTTGCCTGGAGAATCCCCATGAACAGAGAAGCCTGATGGGCTGCAGTCCATAGGGTCACAAAAAGTCGGACATAACTGAAGTGACTTAGCACGCAGGCACATGTGTTACGTTTAGATCTGTGATCCATTTTGAGTTAATTTTTGTGAATGGTTTGAGATAGGGGTCCAACTTCATTCTTTTGCATGTGAATATCCAGTCTTTCCACCACCATTTGTCAGAAAGGCTGTTTTTTTCCCACTCAATTGTCCCAGCATGCTGGAAAACCAACTGCCCATAAATGTAACTGTTTGTGGACTCTCAGTCTTATTCCACTGAGTTATATGTCTGTTCTCATGTTAAAACCTTTTATCTTTAATTTAATTTGAAAGACGTCATCCCTGTCAATAATTACATAGGAGGCAATACAATTTGAAGCTCAGAAGGCCCCCTGAAATTACCCTAAGCTCAAGATCCTGAGATAGCTCTTGCCCTAGAGGAAAGCAATGAACTTCAGCTGCTATAGATCTATTCTTGGATTCTGTTTAGGTGAGGGAATCGTGCAGGGGTCAACATTCCTGGGAACTGGCTGTGTCTTACTCAGTAGGCCTCCTCTCTCCATGTGGTCCCTCTAAAGTCTTCCATTCTTCTTTTGCTTAAAAACAAGCCCCACCCTGTCCCGATCTTACTCTCTCCCTTAGCCTCAAATCCATATTTGGAGTTTCTCAGGATATTAGGTATAGTTCTTAGTAACATGTAATTCATTGAGCATCTGCTCTGTGCCAGACATTGCTCTTGATGTGGGGAATACAGTGGTAAACAGAACAGAACTCATAACCCTCAAAGAACTTACATTTTAGAGGCACAAAGAAGCAGAAAACAAACAATCAAATAAAATAGTTTCAGGAAGTAATAAATGCAATGAGGTAATGAGAGGTAATGAAATTGCAAATAAAAGGGGGACCCAATTTAAATAGACTGGTATAAGGGAGCTCCCCAAGAGGTAGTATTTGAGCAGTCTTCAGTGCTAAGTGAGCCATATGAAGATCAAAAGAGGAAAGTAATCCAGGCAAAGGTAGAGCAAATAAAAGGGCTCCAGTAGGGTATGTGGTAGGCTGCTATCTATGGGATCCCACAGAGTTGGACATGACTGAAGCGACTTAGCAGCAGCAGCAGCAGCAGCAGCAGGTATGTGGAGCAGAGTGAACAGCGGAGAACGGGGAAGAAGGCAAAGGTCAAAGAAGAAACCTAAGGCCAGACCATGCAGGCCTTTGTAGACTAAAATCTGGAGTTTAGATTTTAATTTAAATGTGAGGGGAAACCCTTGGAGAGTTTTAAGCAAAGGAGTGATGTGATCTAATTTACACTTTAAAAAAATTACTCTGCTAGAAGAAAACAGATGAAAATCTTTGTGACCTTGAATTAGGCAAAGATTTCTTAGATACAACACACAAAAGCTTGATCCACTAAAGAAAATATTGAAAAATTGGACTTCATTAAAATTAAGGATTTCTACTGTCTGAGAAACACAACTTAGAGGATTAAAAACAGCGCACAACCAGTCCAGTGGGTAAGGAGCTTGGAAGTCGCTGCTCCAGCCTAAGAAGGAGACGGCTGACCAACTGAAAACTCAGCCACTCTCCTTAGATCTTTAACAGCAGTGAGGTCACACGGCAAACTGCTGCCCACAGATTGAAGAAATGGACAAACAGGGAAGCACAACTTGCCAGAGCAGAAACCCGCAAGCAAAAACCTCCATGGGAACCAGTGCAGGATAGAGAAACCTGGATTGTCAATGACAGATTACTGTAGGCGCAGTGCGAACGACTCTGAGGGAAACACTACAGGAAGATCCCCCTGTTATGCGGAGGGCGCCACATTTTTTGTGGGTTTTCCCTCTAAGACCTCAATCAGGTGCTCGAGCGCATATCAGAGAAAAATCCCATTGTGCTTCTGGCCAGGGAAGGAAAAAAGAAATCATTTTGAAGCACAATAGAACATTCTATTCTTCTTAACAAGGCCTGTCCTCAGGAGAAACTATTTAACTAGAACCTAACCTGCTGGTGTTTTATCAGAGCCTAAGGAGGTCCAACCAGTCCATTCTGAAGGAGATCAACCCTGGGATTTCTTTGGAAGGAATGATGCTAAAGCTGAAACTCCAGTACTTTGGCCACCTCATGCGAAGAGTTGACTCATTGGAAAAGACTCTGATGCTGGGAGGGATTGGGGGCAGGAGGAAAAGGGGACGACAGAGGATGAGATGGCTGGATGGCATCACTGACTGACGGACGTGAGTCTGAGTGAACTCCGGGAGATGGTGATGAACAGGGAGGCCTGGCGTGCTGCGATTCATGGGGTCGCAAAGAGTCGGACACGACTGAGCGACCGAACTGAACTGAACTGAACTGACCTTGGGGAAGGAAATACCCAACTCCAGCCCCTTCCAGCCATCTGGTAGGACCTAAGGGAAGTTGGCGGTTTGTGGGGGAGGGGTGCAGTTCATGAACTGATAAGCACTTGTGTCCAGAAGCACAGGTTCACTAAAAGCCTAAAAAGTCATCACGAGGTTACAGCATGCTTTCCCTCCCCCACCACACTTTACCACATTACTAAAGGCCTATTCACAGCACTTCTTTTTACTTAATACATCATGTTCAGCTATCAGGGAAACAATTACAAGGCATAGTGAAAAGCAAAAAACACAGTTTGATGAGATAGAGCAAGTCTCAGAACCAAACTCAGATATGGCAGGGGTGTTGGAATTATTAGATCAGGAATTGTAGGAACTATGATTAATATGGAATTAATTAATTATATTAATTAATATGGATTAATAAGGAATCTAACGATAAAGTAGACAATCTACAAAAGTAGATGGGCAAATTAAGCAAAGAGATGGAAATTCTAAGAAAGAACCAAAAAGAAATGGCTGTGATTAAAACAAACACTGTAACAGAAAGGAAAAATGCCTTTGATGGGCTTATAAGTAGACTGGACACTGCTGAGGATAAAAAAAAATCTCTGAATTTGAAGATATCTCAATAGAAATCAGTGCTTAGTGGGGAATTTATAGCATTGAATGCATATATTAAAACAGAAGAAAGATCTAAAATCATAATCTAAGCTTTTACATTAGAAAATTAGAAAAAGAAGAAATTAAATTCAAAGTAAGCAGATCTCATGGATATTAAAAAAATAATAAAGAAATACTATGAACAGCTTGATGGCCACAAATTTTATAATCTAGATGATATAAAATATCTCCTTGAAGGACGCAATCAGCCAAAACTCACAGAAGAAATAAACAATCCAAGTAGATGTATATCTTTGAAAAATCTTAATCAATAATTAATAACTTTCCAAAAGAGAGCACCAGACCCAGATGGGTTCACGGGTGAATTCTGCTAACCTTGTAGAAAAGAAATTATACCAATTCACTACAATTTCTTTTAAAAATGAGAAGCAGAGGAAATACTTCCTAACTCATCCTATGAGGCCAGCATTTTCTGACTACCAAAGGATATTACAAGAAGTTTACAAACCACTATCTCTCATGAAATAGAGGCAAAAATCCTCAACAAAATAATAACACATTGAATTCAACAATGCATAAAAAGAATTATACATTGTGACCATATGTGATTTATCCTAGTTATGCAAGGCTGGCTCAACATTGAAAATCCATCAATGTGATCCATCACAGCAACAAGCTAAAGAAGAAAAAACACATGCTTATACCAATAGATGCAGAGACAGTGTTTGACAAAATCCAATACTCATTCATGACAAAAATCCTCAGTAAACTAGAAATAGAGGGAAATTTCAACTTGCTACAGAGTATCTACAAAAAATACCCTACAGATAACATCATAATTAGGAACAAGGCAAGGATGTCCCATCTCAGCACTCCTTTTCAACCTTGTACTGTATGTCTTAGTTAATGCAACAGAACAAGAATAGAAAAGTGTACCAATTGGGAAGAAAGACAGGACTGTCTTTGTTTGCAGGTGACATGATTCTATATGTAGAAAAGCGGAAAGAATTAACAAACAAACAAACAAAAACTCCTGGAACTAATAAGCAATTATAGCAAGGTTGTAGGATATAAGGTTAGTAAACAAAAGTTGAGTGTTTTCCTATATACCAGTCATGAACATTGGAGAAGGAAATGGCAACCCACTCCAGTACTCCTGCCTGGAGAATCCCAGGAACGGGGGAGCCTGGTGGGCTGCCGTCTATGGGGTCACACAGAGTCGGACACGACTGAAGTGACTTAGCAGCAGCAGTCATGAACAAATGGAACTTGAAATTACAAACACAATATCACTCCCCTAAATTAAATACTTGGGTATAAATCTAATATACTATGTATAAGATCTATATAAAGAAAACTACAAGACTCTGATGAAAGGTATCAAAATAAAATCAAGTTGAGATACAGTCTATGTTTGTGGACAGAAGGACCCAATATTGTCAAGATATCAGTGCTTCCCAAACTGGTTTATAGATTCAAAACAATCCCAATCGAAATCCCAGAAAGTTGCGAGACTATTAACAAACTGACTCTCCCTGTTGGTTCAGTGGTTAAGACTCTGTGCTTCCAATGCAGGGGGCATGGGTTCAATCCCTGGTCAGGGAACAAAGATCCCATGCGCTGCATGGCATGGCAAAATAAAATAAAGTATATATGGAAAGGCAAAACAATCAGAATAGCCGACACAGTATTGAAGGACAAAGTTGGAGGACTGACTGCATCCAACTTTAAGACTTTAAGCTGCAGTAATCAAGACAGTGTGGTTTTAATGAAAGAACAGATAAATAGATTAATGGAACAAATACAGAGACCAGAAATAGACCCACATAAATATAGTCAACTGATCTTTGACAAAGGAGCAAAAGAAATGCAATGGAGAATAGTCTTTTCAACAGATGATGCTGGAACAACTGGCCATCCACATGCAAAAATAAATCTGGACATAGAGCTTACACCCTCTACAAAAATAACTTTAAGAGGATCACAGTCTTAAATGTAAAATGCAAAACCATAAAACTCCTAAAAGACAACATATAGGAAAAAAACCTAGACTTGGGTATGGCAATGACTTTTTATATACAACACAAAAGGCATGATCTATGAAAGAAACAATTGAGAAACTGGACCTCATTAACATTAAAAAAAATTTTGCTCTACAAAAGACAATATCAAAAAAATGAGAAGACAAGTCACACACTAGGAGAAAATACTTGCAAAAGGCACATCTAATAAAACACTGTTATTCAAAATATACAAAGAGCTCTTAAAATTCAACAGTAAGAAAAAATTAAAAAAATAAGCACATGAAAAGATGTTCTACATCATACGTCATCATGGAAATACGAGTTAAAACAACAATGACAAACCACTAAACATGTAAAATCTAGAACACTGAAAACACCAAATGCTGGTGAGGATGTGAAGCAACATGATTTCTCTCATTTATTGCTGGTGAGGAATGCAAAATGGTACAACCACTTTGGAACAATTTGGCAGTTTCTTACAAATTTATGTGCACATAAAACCCTGCATACAGATGTTTACAGAGGCTTTATTCAGATTGTCAAAACCTGGACAACCAAGACATCCTTCAGTGAGCAAATGGGTAAACAGGGGTAAATTCATTCAATGTGTTATTATTTGGCACTAAAAAGAGATGAGCTATCAAGCCATTAAAAGACATGGGAAAAAAATCTTAAAGGTGTATTACAAAGTGAAAAAAGCCAATTAGAGAAGGCTAGATCTCATATGATTCCAACTAGAGGACAATTCTAGAAAAGGCAAAACCATGGAGAGAGTAAAATGCTCAGTGATGGCCCATTGTTAGGGAAGAAGAATGAAGAGGTGGAGCACTATTTTTAGGATTTTTAGGGCTTCTCAGGTGGAGCTAGTGGTAAAGAACTCACCTGCCAATGCAGGTTAGAGGTAAAAGATGCAGCTTCCATCTCTGGGTCGGGAAGATCCCCTGGAGGAGGACGCAGCATATCATTACACATTTGCCCAAACCCATAGAACATACGACACCAAGAGTGTATCCTATTGTAAACTATGGACTTTGGGTGATGATGTATGGGTGTAAGTTCATTAATTGTAACAAATGTTCCACTCTGGTGGAGGAAGTCGATGTAGAAGAAGCTGTGTGTGTATAAAAGAAGCTGTGCACGTGGGGGGCACAGGGAGTATATGGGAAATCTCTGTACCTTCTGTTCGATTTTGCTGTGAACCTAAAACTGCTCTAAAAAAAAATCCTAACCCTAAAAATATAACCAAGAAAATACTTATATTCAGATTATTTTTAAAAACGTTCTGAACTCAGCAGTCAGAAAACAATCTAATTAGAAAATAGCAAGGAAATTCCCTGGCAGTCCAGTGGTTAAGACTTGGTGTTTTCACTGGCAAGGGGAGGGAATTAATCCATGGTCAGGAATTTAAAACCATGAAAGCCAAAAAAAAAGAAGAAGAAGAAAGGCAAAAGATTTGTATTCTTCAATAAGACAGTATAGCTTCAGAGAGTATATAGATGGCAAATAAGCATATGAAAAGATGGTTAGCATCTTTAACTATAAGGAAAATGCAAATTTAAACCACAAGAGCTATCACTGCATATCTACCAGACCAGTTAAAATAAAAGCTAATGTCAACGCAAATGCTGGTGAGCTCAGGGAGAAATGAATCTCTCAGACATCACAGCATGCTAAGTCACTTCAGTCATGTCTGACTTTGTGACACCATGAACTGTAGCCTATCAACTTCTCTGTCCATGGAATTCTCCTAGCAAGAACACTGGTTGTCATTCCCGTCTTCAAAGGATCTTCCTGACACAGGGATCAAACCCACATCTCTTTATCTCCTGCATTGGCAGACAGGTTCTTTACCACTGGTGTAACCTGGGAAGTTATCACTGGTGGGAGTATAAAATGGTGCAACTATTCTGAAAAAACAGTTTGTCAGTTTCTTCTAAAGTTAAATATATACTTACCATACAACTTAGTGATGCCACTCCTGAATATTTACCCAGAAAGAAATGAAAATGTATATTCATTCAAAAGTACACATATGAACGTTAATAGCAGCTCTATTTATAATCACCAGGAACAACCTAAATGTTCTTCATTGAAACTATTCTGTATCTTATCTGTGGTAGTGTTTACAGGAATATATACATGTGTCAAAACCTGTAGAATGACCAATCAGGTAAATAAAGATGCTGTTAACTGAATTGGGGATGGCTAGGGAAATAGCAAGTTCCAGGAGTATGGGAGTCAAGAGTTGTTTTTCAGACATGTTAAGTTTGAGAAGACGATTTGACACGAAGTTGAAATGGTATATATGACCTTGGAATTAAGGAGAGTAGTCAGAAAATGGGAGTATAATTTAGGATTCATCAGCATTTTGGTGGAATCTTTACATCAGAAGCACACCATCAATAATCACCAGATCAATGTGATCTTATTTAGACACAGGCACTGTGGGCACACGCTACCAACTCTATTTTTTTCATTAGTCTCGACATGCACGGGAATGAGACAAAAGTTATTTCCTCCATGTTACTTATAACTAAATCTAGATATATCTGTCAAAGGACTTTTAACCAAACTTTTACCTTTGAGCCACCTATTTTGTGAGTATCAAGTTGTAACTCAAACAGGCCTAAGGCCTTGAAATCTTGAACCATAGTAAGCTACAAAAAAGTGCCAGATTTGAGGGGAGTTTTGGGGAGAATGGATCCATGTATATATATATATGGCTAAGTCCTTTTGCTGTTCACTTGAAATTATCACAATGTTTTTGTTAATTGGCTATACTCAAATACAAAATTAAAAGTTAAAAAAAACAAAAAACATAACAGCTGACTCAAAAGTAACAACCTCAGAGCAAAAAAAAAAAAGAATGCCAGATTTAATTGATCCTATAAAAATGATTTATTGTACATATGCATGTGTGCATATGATTCATAAGTATTTTCAGCAAATTGTAAACATTTTAAATGTGTGAAAATTAGCAGAAATAAAAATGAACAATAGACAGAAAGGGGAACAAGGTACTTGATTTGCTGCTTCACAGAGTAAAAAACAAATTGTTTAAACAAATCCACCCTACGTAATTAAGAAGTTAAAAGGAAAACAGTGGAAATGTTAGTCACTCAGTCATGCCCAATTCTTTGTAACCCATAGACTATAGCCCCCAGATGCCTCTGTCCCTGAAATTCTCCAGGCAAGAATGCTGTTGTGGATTGCCATTCCCTTCTCCAGGGGATTTTCCTGACCCAGGGATCGAACCAGGGTCTCTGGCATAGAAGGCAGATTCTTTACAGTCTGAGCCACCAGGGGAGCCCTGAAAGGAAAAGTCAACTCCAACTTACTCTATATTTACACCCTTGTAGTCCAGTGACCATGTATGGATGTGAGAGTTGGACTATAAAGAAAGCTGAATGCCGAAGAATTGATGCTTTTGAACTGTGGTGTTGGAGAAGACTCTTGAGAGTCCTTTGGACTGCAAGGAGATTCAACCAGTCCATCCTAAAGGAGATCAGTCCTGGGTGTTCATTGGAAGGACTGATGCTGAAGTTGAAACTCTAATCCTTTGGCCACCTGATGTGAACAGCTGACTCATTTGAAAAGACCCTGATGCTGGGAAAGATTGAGGGCAGGAGGAGAAGGGAATGACAGAGGATGTGATGGTTGGATGGCATCACCGACTCAATGGACATAGGTTTGGGTGGACTCTGGGAGTTGGTGATGGACAGGGAAGCCCAGCGTGCTGTGGTTCATGGGGTTGGACACAATTGAGCAACTGAACTGACTGAGTCATAGCATTTAATTGTTTGGTCTTGGAATTGGTTCCCTTATATAACACATGTCAAAAGAGCTGGCAAAATGTGATTAACAGTTGCCAGCTGAAATTCCTGTCCCACAAGGACAACTCCCTCCTGGCTTCCTTATTTTCTTCTCATATTTTGGGTACCGGGAGCTAGTGGTTGGAGCGCAGGCAGGCAGGCAGTGTGGCTCTGCAGGAGAGAGAATTCCAGGGTTGGGCCTTCTAACTTTGCAGCTATCATTCATTTCCTAAATCCTCTTGCCAGAGCCACTTACAGTCTCACTGTGGTCTCACGCAGGGTGTGATCAGCAGGAATTTTGCCATTATCTGGATTCCTACAAGAGCCCAATCTTGCTAACATATAATTTAGGTGCTCAATAAAGAGGGAAAGGTGAACCAACCCTAACGCCTTGGCCTGGATTTCCTCATCCACCAAAAAGCATAGCCTTGTACACTATCAAGACCATCTAGGGGAGGTTTTTGAACAAACATACAGCCAAATTCTAATTTTGGTTCCTCCAAATGTACGGTTATGCACATCCAGCAACCTCTCCATTTCCCAGTAAATACTCTAAAATGCAGCTCATAAATGTGGTTATAAATTTCCTTTGATAGGGGACCCTATTAGAAAGGAATACATTCGAAATGGATAGCACAGTTTTTGCCACATGGGTACTCAAAAAAAAATTTCTCTGAAATTTTTTTTTTTTTTTTNCAGTAAATACTCTAAAATGCAGCTCATAAATGTGGTTATAAATTTCCTTTGATAGGGGACCCTATTAGAAAGGAATACATTCGAAATGGATAGCACAGTTTTTGCCACATGGGTACTCAAAAAAAAATTTCTCTGAAATTTTTTTTTTTTTTTTTGAGTTGAGCTCCTTAGATGAATGGAAAATAGTACTAAGTGGCATTTGCAAAAACAATTATGGAAATAAAAAAATAATTTCGCAAATCCTTCAGTTTTTAGTGCGTGCATGCATGCAGGCAATGTATGCTTAGTCACTCATCATGTCTGACTCTTTTTGACCCCATGGACTATATAACCTGCCAAGCTCCTCTGTCCATAGAATTTTCCAAGCAAGACTACTGGAGCGGTTGCCGTTTCTTACTCCAGAGCATCAAACCTGGATCAAACCCACGTCTCCTGCTTCGGCAGGCAGGTTGTTTACCACAGCACCAGATATCAACAAGCCTTCTTCCCTGTGTCTCAGACACTGTCCTTTGTTGCTTATCAAATCCCCTTTCACTACCTTCAACTGATCAATATTTATAGATATTTGCGATATGACTGACAGCATACTTAGCACCAGGATCCAGAAGATGTGGAATGCATGGTCTTTGCCCTCAAGTAGTTTATAATCTATTTTAGACATACTAAAATTCAAAACAGCAGTAAATGACATATACCATCTAAGCTTTACATCTATTCTTTAGCAGTGTAGTCAGAATCTGAGGCAAGGGAGGTCCCTGAAGTTTGGAGTACTCAGGAAAACTTTTATGAATCTCATCTTTCTCCTGGGGAGGGAAGTGAGGAAGGAGGAACGTCAGGTGTGGAATCTTGACACTCAGAGCCTGGATAACAACAATACCATTTCTCACAAAGCAGGCAATTGTGTAACAAAGTTCAAAGGGGCAGCCCAAGTAGATTTATCAAAATGGGGTGCCAAGGTAATCTAAAACTGTGTTGTCTAGTATGATAACATGTAGCTGTCTAAATATAACTTAATTAAAATTAAATAAAATTAATGTTTCAATCTCACTAGATGCTCAATGGCTCTACATGGCTAGTGTTACCATATTGGACAGTACAAATATAAAGCATTCTCATCATTCCAGAAAGTTCTTGGGGCACTGCAGGTCTAGAACCATTGAAGTGTGAAGAAAGCCTGGATTCCCCAAGCCACTGGCATATTGCTGCAGCTGCTTTCTATATCCTGTCACGAGTTTCCAAAATCCAAAAGAAGTTTAATTATTTTAACGAATATATGTTGAGCACCTACTATTAATAATACAAGTCTGGGTAATATGAGAGACACAAAAGTGAAATCAAGCAGATTCCAATCCTCAAAAAATTAGATATCCAGAGGGGAAAGTGAGCACAAACAACTGTCATACACAATTTAAAGTGATAACTATCCGTAGGGGGTTAAAATTAAACATTTAGGATCTCAAGGAAGGGACAGATTACTTCTATTTGAAGATTTCAACAAAGCTTCAGAAATTAAGCATTATTTGAGTGGAACCTTGAAAAGGCAGTGGGTGTGGTAGACAAAAATCCCTGGGAATCAAGAGTCCAGAGATGACTTTAGGTTCAGTTATGACCTTACTTGGGCTTCCCTGGTGGCTCAAAGGTTAAAGCGTCTGTCCGCAATGCGGGAAACCTGGGTTCGATCCCTGGGTCAGGAAGATCCCCTGGAGAAGGAAATGGCAACCCACTCCAGTATTCTTGCCTGGAGAATCCCATGGACGGAGGAGCCTTGTGGGCTACAGTCCACGGGGTCGCAAAGAGTCGGACACGACTGAGCGACTTCACTATGNACAACAGAGGATGAGATGGTTGGATGGCATCACCGACTCAATGGACATGGGTTTGGGTGAACTCCAGGAATTGGTGATGGACAGGGAAGCCTGGTGTGCTGTGGTTCATGGGGTCGCAGAGTTGGACACAACTGAGCAACTGAACTGAACTGAACTGAGCTATGTGACTTTGGATGAGTCAAGCTCCAAGCCTCAGTTTCTTTACCAGTTGAGTAATGGTAGCAGAAGAGAAACAAAATATCCAGATGGAGTGTGACCAGTGCAAGCAAAGGCATAGGGATAGATGGTTGTGTATAAGAAATCTAATAATTTAATTAATATTCAGGTGCAACCACAATACAATGTATATATTGTATCATGTATAATAGTTATTATATATGTTTTATGTGTTTATATATATATATAAATATATATCAACAATATGTTATTATATATTTGAGGATTTTTATAATTAGAAAATTATATATTTATTATATACTATATAATAAATATATTAATTAATATATAATAATATATAAATAATATAAGTTATATAATATAACACATTCCTGGGCATTACATAATTCTGAGACAACTCAAAAATTTTTTTTTCAACAATTAAAAACCACCATCATGAAAACAAAAGCTAGATTTTGGTAATGCTTCTCCCCGACTCCATTTTATTGACATCCAACACTGTGTACATTTAAGGTATACAAAATGGTGATTTGATACACTCAAATATTGCAAAATGATTGTCATTACAGCATTAGGTAACACCTCCATCACATGACATAATTACCACTCCCTTGTGGTGAGAATATTTAACATCTATTCTCTTAGCAACTTTCTAGTATATTATACAGTATTATTATCAGCAGTCCCCATCTGTACACTAGATCCCCAGAACTTATTCATTTTATATCTAGAAGTTTGTCCCTTTTGACCAACTTTTGCCCACTCCCCCCACTCTGTTGTAAGTGTGTATATATGTATCCCACATCTTCTTTACCCATTCATCTGTTCATGGGCACTTAGGTTGTCTCCATATCTTGGCTATTGTGAGTAATGCTGCAGTAAACATGGGAGTGCAGATATCTCTTCAAGATCCTGTTTTCATTTCCTATGTGTATGTATATCCAGGAGTGGGATTGCTGGATCATATGATGGTTCTATTTAGAACGTTTGAAGAACCTCTATACTGTTTTCAATAGTGACTATATACATTTGCATTCCTACCAAGAGTGTCCCCTTTTCTCCATAGACAGCTTCATCAACACTTGTGTTTCTTGTTATTTAATGATAGCCATTCTAATAGGTAGCAAATAGCAAACTCCAGGAGATAGTGAAGGACAGGGATGCCTAGGGTGCGGCAGTCCATGGGGTCAAAGAGAGTCAGACACGACTTAGCAACGAAGCAATAACATTCCAATAAATGTTCACAGAAGTTTTAATTTACATTTCCCTGACAATTAGGGACGGGAAATCATTTTGACCACCCATATATCTTCTTTGGGAAAATATCTATTTAGTAGATTGGCCCATTTTAAAATCTGATTGTTTGACAGTTTTGCTTTTGAGTTGTAAGCGTTCTTTATATATTTTGAATTTTAACCCCTTATCAAATACATGATTCGCAAAAATTTTCACCCAACCCATAGGTTGCCATTTATTTATTTATTTATTGCTTGCTTTTTTTTGCTCTGAGAAGCTCTGTAGTTTGGTGTAGTGTACTTTTTAACCCTGGCTTTTGCTGCTGTGCTTTTGGCGTCACATTCAAAAAAACATTTCCAAGACCAACATGAGGGAGCTTTCCCTCTACGTCTTCTTCTGAGATTTTTATAGTTTCAGAGATCATGTTTAAGTCTTTAGTCCACTTTGAGTTAATTTTGGTGAGTGCTGTAAAACAGAGGTCCAATTTCACTCTTTGCATGGGGTTATCCAGTTTCCCAGCACCATTTATTGAAGAGGCCATCCTTCCCCTGTCGAGTATTCTTGGCTCACTTTTCAAATATTAGTTGACCATATATGCAAGGGTTTATTTCTGGGCTCTCAACTCTTTTCCATTGGTCTATATCTGTTCTTATGCCAGTGCCCTACTGCTTTGATGACCATAGCTTCATAGTATAATTTGAAATTAGGGAGCATGATGCCTCCAGCTTTGTTCTTTCCCAGGATTATTTTGCCTATTCAGAGTCTTCTGTGGTTTCATTTGGTAATGTCTCAGGAGTCTAGATTAAATATGAGAAGCAAAGCTAAACACATGAGAGCAATTATATTTGCGTTTAAACACAGTTTTTAAGTGGAGCTAGAGGATGGCTCCCTCTGGGAAAAGGTTGTTATTCATGGAAAATATGAGTGACAGCCACCCTTTGGGAAACAAGAAATAAAATTACAGGACATTTCTGAAGGGGAAGAAAAGCAAGTCAGAGTCTGAAGCTGAGAATCACTACTGAAGCATAGTGAATTAAAGGACTCTTAAAAGATAAATCTGACATGACAAGAACAAAGCCAAGAACATGGTAGTTAAAACAAAATGTAGATCATATGTGGAATGTGGAGTCCCTTGTTAAGGAGGAGACAGAAAATAGTGCATAAGTGAAATACCAGCTCAGCAGGTTTATAGATCTCTATCTCTAGAGTGATTATGAATATATGGAGAGAAATATTTTCATTTTGCAGCTGTACCAAAGCATCTGTCAGTAGCTCCATTATCATCTTCTTGTATATTTATTTTTATATCCACACAGAAAGATTGGAGTAGGTAAAAATATACGCTCTGTGTATACAAATATGCTAAAGTATCTATTTAATGGATAAAATTAAATCTTACCAGAAACTGTTTTTTGAACACTACAGCTCCCTGCTGGCTAAGGGCACATTTCTCAGTCCCTTATTTTTCACTTAAAAATCTGAAAATAAGGCCCAAAATAAGCCCAAGGAAGAGACATAGCTATTACAAATAGAGATATTATGTGATCATCTACCCATCCAAATTTTAAAAATAGATTAAAGTGCTACTCTATCCAAGATTTATAGAAATTGTTTTAAAAATAAGTATGAATTGTATATTAAGTATTTGACTGAAATTCATGCCCATATTTGTTCAAGAGCCCTTTAATTCAGACTTTTTCTATTGCTATAGATGACTGTCATTACTGTATGAAATTAACCAGGTAAGGTTAATTGTTAGGTACTATGATTAAGTGAGTGTAATTAGCTTTTGCTTGATAAATTTCTGGTTTAATCGCGTGTTCTTTTTCCTTTTGCTTTATTTTCTTTTTTTCTAAAATATGAACTCCAGAAGGTAAAGTTAACATCTAGTGAGGATCAGTTTTAAGTGAAAGACTGCTATAACATGTGTCTTTTCTCTCTTGAAGAGCCTTGTTAAAGACTGTGTATCCACCTTAGGTTTTTTTTCTAAGAACTAACTTTTGGTTGTACTTCTTTATTACAACTTTGCTTTCTATTCAGCCATTCTGCTCTTATTTTTATTCATGCTTTCTGTTATGGGTCAAATCATGTCTGCCTACCTCCAAAAGATGTTGAAGTCCTTACCACCGGTACTTGACAATGTGACCTTAGTTGGAAATAGGGTCATTGTATATGAATTTAGTTAAGTTGTCACAAGGTCATACTAGAGTAGAAAGGTCTCTAATCCAACATGACTGAGGTCCTTTTAAGAGGAAGGGGATTTGGCCACAGACACAGGTACAGAGGGACAACAATGTGAAGATGAACAGGAAGAATGGCAGGTGAAGACAGGATTAGAACAATGCATCTATAAAACAAAGGCTTCCCAGGTGGCACCAGGGGTAAAGAACCCAGCTGCCAATGCAGGAGACCTAAGAGACAAAGTTCGATCCCTGGCTTGGGAAGATCCCCTGGAGGAGGGAAAGGCAACTCACTCTAGTATTCTTGCCTGGAGAAACCCATGGACAGAGAAGCCTGACGGGCTATAGTCAGTCCATCAGGTCGCAAAGAGTCAGACGTGACTGAAGCGGTTTAGCACCCACACGCACCTCTAAGCCAAAGGACACCTGAGGTTCCAGAATCTAGTAGTGAGCCCTGGACAGTTCTTGCCCTTCACATCTTACCTACATCTTGATTTCAGACTTCTGGCCTCCAGAACTGTGAGACAATAAAGTTCTGTTGTTTTAAGCCAACCATACTCTGGTACTTTGCTATGGCGGCTCTAGGAAACGAATGTTTTTTTCCTTTTGCACTCTTTATTACTTTATCATTTTTCCAGTTTCTATTTTAAATGGTTAGCTCATTTGCTTTCAATCTTTTTCTTAATAAAAAAAGAGATATATGTTTATCTCTAGATACTACTTTAATCACTTTTGTAATTTTCATTGTGATTTTCCTTTTAATCCTGAGT
Organism: Neotragus pygmaeus; assembly: GCA_006410875.1. NCBI lineage: Eukaryota > Metazoa > Chordata > Mammalia > Artiodactyla > Bovidae > Neotragus > Neotragus pygmaeus. The sequence continues at coordinate 38,115 of SJYV01053851.1, forward strand.
TATTTGGTTATACATTTTTAAGTTTCAAAACACGTGGAAATTTAAATATGTTTAGTGTTGATTTCCAATTTAATTAAATAATCATAAGACTGTAGACTGTATGATACTGATTTTCTTAAATTTGTCTCAACTACTTTTTAACCTAGTAGGTGATAAATTTCTTTTTTTTTAATTAGATGACACTGAAAAAGAATCCACTGTCCATATTCTTTATTTGCTTGGTTCAGAGTACTACCTGTAATTGATTTTTGTATTAGATCAAACTTTTAAATTTGGTATTCAAATATTCTGAGGAGTTGCTAATTTTATTTTATTTTTAACTGGAAGATAATTACTTTGCAATATTGTGATGGTTTCTGCCATACATCAACATGAATCAGCATAAGTATATATGTGTCCCCTTCCTCCTGAACCTCCCTCCCTCCTCCCACTCCATCCCACCCATCTAGGTTGTCACAAAGCACCAGATTTGGGTTCCCCACGCATGATGCAGTAAATTCCCACTGATTACCTATTTTACATATGGTGTGCGCATGTGTTGGTTCAGTAGTGTCTGACGCTTTGTGGCCCTATGGACTGTAGCCCGCCAGGCTCCTCTCTCCGTGAAATTCTCCAGGCGAGAATACTGGAGTGGGTTGCCATGACCTCCTCTAGAAGATCTTCCCAACCCAGGGATCAAACATGTATCTCTTCTGTCTCCTGCATTGGCAGGTGGGTTCTTTACCGTTAGCATCACCTGGGAAGCCTTTACAAATATAATGTATCTATTTCAGTGCTACTCCTTCAAATCATCCCTTGCAGGGGAGTTGCTAATTTGTAAAGTTCTGCCTGATCTATCAATGGTGTGTTAAAATTCTTTACCATGATACTAGACTAATAAATCTCTGTATAATATAGTCAGTGTTGCTTTACATATTTTGAGGTATTTACAGGTTTGTGATTGTTAAATATATATCATGTTATTGTATAGTGTACCTCTATATACCTATTAATTTTTGTGTTTTCAAATTCTATTGCATCTGGTATTAAGATTTCTATACCAACTTTCTTTTTGTTATTATTTTTACTGTGAACCATTTCCTAATTTTTTTTTTTCCAAATGACTATTTTAAATATGTCTGTTGTATATAGTATGTAACTGATTTTGGCATTTTATGTATTCTGATAATATCCTTGTTTTAAATCAAATTTTAACACATTTGTGGTTGCAGAAGTTAATGAGTATTTGAACTTATTTTTAACTCTTTTTATTTTATTTTTGCCATCTTTTGCTCTTTTCCCCCGACTCTTTCTGTCTTCTCTTGCATTAAAAACATTTTGTACATTCCCTTTTTCCTATTCTGTTGGCTTAGGAGCCAGACATGGTATTTTATTTTAGTAGGAATTTTTTAATTGTTAACATACCTACTTAACCATTCCATTTTCTGAAAACATCTAAGATTATTCAGTATTTTTATCCTTTCCCCTGACATGAAACTGATCTTAGCTTATATATAAACCTCCCGTTGAGTAATTCTCATTTTCTTTACCCTTCCTTTACCCCCTTTGGCTTTTTCACTTTTGTTTAGAGTTTTGTCTAGAGTTCATCCTTTTAATAAATGCAAAAATGGTGAGTTTTTTAAGAAAACTAAATGTGCTAATCTAATTTATCAATTTCTCTGTTTATCATTATCAATCTCTGTTTCTTTTTGTTTTTTCTGAAATGCATTCTTACTAGTTATGTTCATGAGAGTCTCTGAGTGGAAATATTTTAATCACTGTCTTTTTTAAAATGTCTTTGACCTTCTCTGTTAATAATAGTTTCAAGAGATATAAGATTTTTGTACTCTCAGCTATGTTGCCTTAGGACTTATAAAGATACTATTTAATTGTCTTCTGGCATAGATTTTACATATGGAAAGTAAGCTATCAGTCAAATTTTCATTCCTATGAAGGTGATACATCTTTTCTAACAGCTTTTAAGTTCTCTATTTATCTTTGATGTTACACAGTTTCACTAGGACATGTGAATATATGTTTTTCCTGCTTGGCGGTTTATACAACTCTTCCAATCTAAGATGGAAGATCTTTTTTAACTGTGGAAAAATCTTAGCTACTACCTCTTCAAATAGTGGTTTCCCACCAATCTGTTCATCCTCAAGTCCTATAACTCTTTGGAGACGTTATGTTGAAGACTCACTTGACTTCTCTTTCTCTTAATTAACTGGAGCTTCCCAGGTGGCACTACCGGTAAAGAATCCACCCACCAGTGCAGGAAACTCAAGAGATGCAGGTTCAATTCCTGAGTCAGTAAGATCCCTTGGAGAAGGAAATGACAACCCACTCCAGTATTCTTGCCTGGAAAATTCCAGGGACAGAGGAGCCTGGCGGGCTGCAGTCCAGGGGGCTGCAAAGAGTCAGACACGACTGAGCATGCACTCACTCTCTTAACATTTTGCTCACATTTTTTTAATCTCTTGTCTTCCTGCCTTGTTTCTTGGATGAAATCTTCAGCACTATCTTTAATTCATTCATTTTCTTTTAAACTATTTCTAGTGTAGAGCTTATCTCATCTGTTGGATTTTTATTTTAATGACTCTGCTTTTCATTTCTAAGATTTCTAGTTGTTCTTTTCAGCCTCCATCCATTCTAATTTCCTTTATGCTGGCATTTTTTCTCACAATGTCTTGCTCTTTTTCTAATGGAAGTTATTCCTTCACATATCTCTTTGAACATTCTAAATATAGTTAAACCTTTTCTCAGATTGTTCCATAAAAGTAGTTTCAACAGTAATAAATTCATCTTTTGTCTAGTCGGCTCTTACTTATCATTGGACTTTGGCTGAGTTGCTCATTTTGAGACTAGGCTTGCCTTCCTTCCATCTCTCTTTCCCTCCACTCCCAATGTGTTTTCTCCTTCCTGTCTAGTGGTTTTTTGATTGCCCTCATGCTGCTCTTGGCTCTGTGGACCCCAGTTCAGACCCAGATCTACTAATGGATCTTCAGAGATCCAGCCCACAGGGATTGAAGACAGATCCAGGCACGAAGCCAGGTGATGGACTGCTCCCTGTCCTAGTCACAGGGTCATATCTGTGTCTTCTCTCNTGCTCTTGGCTCTGTGGACCCCAGTTCAGACCCAGATCTACTAATGGATCTTCAGAGATCCAGCCCACAGGGATTGAAGACAGATCCAGGCACGAAGCCAGGTGATGGACTGCTCCCTGTCCTAGTCACAGGGTCATATCTGTGTCTTCTCTCTCCTCTAAGACCACAGTTTGCTAAAAGCTGTAGCCCCGGGCAGGAACAACTTCTTTTTAGACCTCCTTTCAAGACTAGGAGGAGCCTGCATCTGCCTCTGGCTTCAAGCAGTGAACCTGGCTTCAGTCTCCCATCTCTGCATGGAATGCTTTTAATTTACCCTGGAAGAGCCAACTCTAGCTAGCATTGCCTGGTTCCAGACCTAGAGCCCTGTAAGCTTGTGGCTTCCGCTCGGCTTGAGTTTTGTATGTCTATCCCAATTCTGGGCCACAGAGTGTTTATTTAGTTTTTAAGTTTGATACATTTCATTTATCATTGCTATGTTTTTGGAGTAAAGATGCGTCAAAGTACAAACTTTCAGAGTGGCCTGGATTAGGTTTGCATGCCAGCTTCTTCTGTGAACTGAAGACTCTGTAATGCATTCAGCTCAATCCTTAGTTCACTTTTAGGTGAGAACAGGATTTAGCCTGTGGCTAGATGTCACAACTGAAATAATGTCAAAAGTGTAGCTCTTTAAACGATTTCATCTTAACATCTGTTTAGCTAATAACTAGCTTGATTATCTAATAATGTAATTCATTTGTCATGATACTGAACATATCAAACTTTCCAACTTCCAGTTACTTTTCTTGTCAACATTTTCGTAGAATAACAAGCATTTATTTTGAAATGGAAAAGAAAGATGGGAGAAATATCATCTCTTAGCCCTTGAATTCTGGAATCTTCTAATGATTATTTTTACCAAGTAAATAAACCCAGGAGTAAATGAAATGTGGTTTACTGTTATGTTTCCCAGAATTTCTTGCAGCCAACTCAGAATTATAGCATCTTAGACATGGAAGAATTTCTTCCTATGAGCACACTGAATATTTTTTTTCCGGTTGGTCTGCATCCCATTTGCAAAGTTTAACGACTAAAACGCAAAGACTTTATTTAGAAGGTCCTGTGCAAAGGTAAAAACCCTTTTCAAAGGAAGTTCAGACATTCAGCTGCTTTCTTTGAAGGGAACTTATTTCCATAAAAAATGTTCTGAAAACTTTCTGATGGGACCAGAGAAAGCCGGGTCACCCTGCATTTTGTTGTAAATGGAGTTGCATTGCCAGTGGCATGTTGGTACATGTTTAATAATTAGCTCTCGAGGAGGGGGGGAAATCATAGTGTTTCTCAACTTCCATGTTGTAAATGCTCCCACTGTGGCTCATTTCAAAGTAACAGTGTGTCACTGCTAAACACAGAACTGAAAGGAGATGTTCACAATAGGTTTTCTGGGCAGGTAGGGCTCAGCTTCATCACCATAGAGTGCTAACGCCAAATGCAATAGATTCTTTCCAGATCTCAGCTTGACCTCTCAGCAGCACTCAGCACAGTTGCTTGTACTATTATTGAAACACTCTACCCTTTCCCTCTCTGCCAGCGGAGCTGCCTCGTCTCCCCTAAGCTTGGGTTAATATAAGTATCACTGTCAGCAACCCCTCCTCTCTGCTTCTATTACTAGAGACACTCGGCCCTCCTGGAGCTGTTGTTCATTTCTCTCTACATTTCCCCCCCAACCCCGGATGATCTCATCCAGTCCCATAGTTTTAAATATCACCGAAATGCTGTTAACTCCCGTATTTTTATCTCCAGCCCAGACCTTTTCTTTGCTATCCAAGCTTGATATCCAACTGCCTACTCAGATATCTCAGTGGCAACTCAAACTTAAGTTGTCCAAAAACTGAATTCTTAACCCTCCTCCTCCCATCTTTCCTATCTAAGTAGATGAAACTACCGTCTGTTCTTTCTCTAAAACCACAAACCTAGGCATCATCTAGACAAGCTCCTTCCCCTTTGCTCATAACAAGCAATCCATTCCAAATACTACTGAAACCACTTCTGAAATATTTCTCGAATCTCTCTGTATCTCTCCATGTCCAAGTTCTCACCATTGCCAATGAATTACAGCAGCTGAACTCCTAAAGCACTGTCCCATCTTCTCTTGCTCCTTCCTCCTGTGCTCACCACAGTGGGTAGAGAGATTGTTTAAATATCTTTAAAACCTTTATTGCTTTTTCCATTGCATTTAGTAGAAAATGAAACATCCTTACATGGCCTACAGAGCTTGCATGATCAGATTTCATTTGATTCTCCAACCTCATTTCCTACCACTCTCCTCCTCACTACCACAACTTGGCCCCACAAGTTGCTTAAGAGTCTTAACACACATAATTCTGAGTATTGAACTGTTTGCCAGTTTTATGTCTATCTTCTCCCATTAAACTGTAAGCTACATGAGTACAAGGACCATATCTATTACGCTCATTGTATACCTAGGGCCTAGCCCATAGTAAGTGCTCAATAGATATTTGTTGAAAAAAAAAGTAATAAGTAAATGAATGAACACAAGATCAGATTTTCAGATGGACCTTTTAAGGGTACACATTTTGGACATGCAAAGAGGCAACTGGAGTGGCTATTGCCATTGAAGCTTCTAGAATGCTGTGACTGAAAAAAATTCACAGTTCCTTTGATGACAATATAAAGTTGGGAGAATTTCCTGAAAAGAAAGCATAGAAAACAAACCACGGAAATGTATGAACCTCCCTGAATATGATTAAAATGCAAAATAAAGCAATACCATCACTAGGTATATTTACTTTTAGTGTTAAAAGAAGAGAGTCTAGCATAGAGGTTAGACCACAAGTGGTGGTTCAGGTGGTAAAGAATCTGCCTGCAATGCAGGAGACCCATGTTTAAACCCTGGGTCAGGAAGATCCCCTGGAGAAGGGAATGGCAGCCCACTCCAGTGTTCTTGCCTGGAGAATTCCATGGACAGAGGAGCCTGGAGGGCTACAGTCCATGGGGTCACAAAAGAATTGGACATGACTTAGCAACTAAACAACAGCAACTTATACTTCATTAGGATGGGAGTTGTATCCACCCCTATTTACTTACTTTTTAATGGACTTTATTTTTTTAGAAGAGTTTTAGCTTTACAACAAAACTGAGCAAAGCATACAGAGATTTTTCTTAATACCCCTTTTACCTCCCCCGACACACAGCCTTTACCATTATTAATATCCCCCACCAGAATGGGACAGTTTTTACAACTGATAAGCCCAAACTGACACATTATAATTACCCAAAGTCCATAGTTTACATTAGTGTTTATTCTTGTACATGCTTTGCTGTTGCTGTTGCTGCTGCTGCTCCTAAGTTGCTTCAGTCGTGTCCGACACTGTGTGACCCCATAGACAGCAGCCAACTAGGCTCACCCATCCCTGGGATTCTCCAGACAAGAACACTGGAGTGGGTTGCCATTTCCTTCTCCAATGCATGAAAGTGAAAGGTGAAAGTGAAGTCGCTCAGTCGTCTCTGACTCTTACCGACCCCATGGATTGCAGCCTACCAGGCTCCTCTGTCCATGGGATTTTCTAGGCAAGAGTACTGGAGTGGGGTGCCATTGCCTTCTCCATGTACATGCTTTGAGTTTTGACAAATGTAAAACTACATAATGACATGTACCCACCATTATAAGATTATACAAAATAAATAGCTCACTGTCCTAAAAATCCACTATGTTCTGCCTACTCACCCTTCACTTAACCCTTGGCCACCATTGATCTTTTTTCTGTCTCCATAGTTTTCCATTTCCTAGAACTGTCATATAATTGAAATCATACTGGCTAGTTCATTTCTTTCCAGTGCTGAATAGTATTCCATTATCTGGATTTATTACTGTCGTGAGAAACGCTGGGCTGGATGAAGCACAAGCTGGAATCAAGATTGCTGGGAGAAATATCAATAACCTCAGATATTCAGATGACACCACCCTTATGGCAGAAAGTGAAGAAGAACTAAAGAGCCTCTTGATGAAAATGAAGGAGGAGAGTGAAAAAGTTGGCTTAAAATTCAACATTCAGAAAACGAAGATCATGGCATCCAGTCCCATCACTTCATGGGAAATAGATGGGGAAACAGTGGAAACAGTGAGAGACTATTTGGGGGGCTCCAAAATCACTGCAGATGGTGACTGTTGCCATGAAATTAAAAGATGCTAAAAAATAAATAAATAAATAAATAAATAAATAAAAGATGCTTGCTCCTTGGAAGATAAGTTATGATCAACCTAGACAGCATATTTAAAAGCAGAGATATTANACGACTGAGGATGAGATGGCTGGATGGCATCACGGACTCGATGTACATGAGTCTGAGTCAACTCCGAGAGATGGTGACGAACAGGGAGGCCTGGCGTGCTGCAGTTCATGGGGTTGCAAAGAGTCGGACACGACTGAGTGACTGAACTGAACTGAACCGAATGACATCTTAGTTGTAACCAAGTCTTAGCAATTATGAATAAAGTTGCTGTAAACATCTCTGTGTAGGTTTTCGTATGCACATAAGTTTTCAACACCAAGGCGTGTGATTGCTGGATTTTTTGGTAAGAATATATTTAGTTTTATAATAAATTGCTAAATTGTCTTCCAAAGGGATCATTCCATTCTGTATTCTCACCAGCAAGGAATGAGATTTCCTATTGCTCCATATACTCACCACCATTTTGTGTCAATATTCTGGACTTGGCAATTCTAATAGGTGTATAGTGGTATGTTCACAGTGTTTTAGACTGGTATTTCTCTTTGACTTTTGAGAAGATGTAGAGCATTTTTTTCATGTGCTTATTTGACATCTACATATCTTCTTTGGTAAAGTGCCTGTTAAGGTTAACAAGTCATTTTTTTTAAACCCAGTTGTTCATGCTCTAATTGTTGACTTTTAATTTTTATGTTTATCCAAGTTATGCTTGGATATATATTTTAGTCAAGTAATCTATAAGTATTGCTATTCAAATCAGCATTTTCTTGAACCCAGTCTTGTTACCTATGCGTCAGTGACAGTGCTGGCAACTGATTCTCCTAGTAATTATTTCTAAATTTCTAAAAGCTACTCATATTGGTACTTTTTGGTTTTTCAGTTCCCAGCATTATCTATTAACTTCTTACATTGGAAGATGAGGATTTAGTGCTCTCTCACCTTCACAGTTCTCCCCCTGTATTGTATCTCATATCCACTCGCTCCCCAGCTCTCATTCTACAATACAGTTGCAACACATTTTATTTTTATATTTAGTGTTTATACTATTTTGACTATATGATATGATTAACAGCTAAGCAATGTAGTATACTGTCTTGATTTTTTCTTTCCAAAATATTTTATTTTACATAGTCTTGTTTTGTCTTTAAAATGTGTTTACTTTTTAACGTACTTATGGCCAAGTCATCTCCAAATTCTTCCCCAGTTGTGCAAACATCTTCTCAATAGAGTGATTCCCATTGTTGCTGTCATTCAGTTGCTAAGTCATGTCCAACTCTTTGAGACCCCATGGACCGCAGCATGCCAGGCTTCCCTGTCCTTCACAATCTCCCAGGTCATTTCGTTAAAGGACATCCCCTTGGCCCACCTATGTCAATATAATTAGATCTTTTCTCAAGGGCTGGACAGATGTCCCAGAGAAGACTTCCAATTTTCTACTTAGATGAAAAGCCTAAGCTAGGCTACCAGTAGACCAGGAACTGATTAAGGAAAGAAGTAATACAGGTACCAACATTCAGTGAGTAAAATTTCACCTAATACCTCTGATTTTAGTATGGTATCCCCATCCTCAATTATGTCTGGTGTTCCATGGTTCAGAAAACATTCCTGGGTGGGAGAGATAATATGGACATCCAACTGTTTTGATCTGTTTTTTAAAAGCAGACTTATTGAAATATAATTCATTTACCATATAATTTCATCCAATTAAAGTGCACAATTCAATGATTTTTACTATATTCACTGAGTTGAGCATCCATCACCACGAACTATCTTAGAATGTTTTATTACCACCAAACAAAATTCATTTCCATCAGACAAAACTCCAATTTTACCTCCCACTAGCTCTGCTGCTGCTGCTAAGTCCGACTCTGCGACCCCATAGATGGCAGCCCACCAGGCTCCCACATCCCTGGGATTCTCCAGGCAAAAGTACTGGAGTGGGTTGCCATTGCCTAGGCAACCATTAATCTACTTTCTATTTCTATAAATTTGTCTATTCTAGGCGGTTCATATAAATGGAGCCAGGCAGTATGTGGTCCTTTGTACTTAGCTTCTCTCACTTAGCATGATGTTTCAAAGTTCACCCTTGTTTTATACTAAATCAGAACTTCATTTCTTTCTTTGGTAAATAGTATTCCACTGTGTGGATATATCACATTTCATATATCCATTTATCCATCTAACTACTTTGTAAGTAGACTTTTATCCAATGTGCTGACTGTAGCCCCGCTTCAATATCACTTCAAAAAGAACCTCCATTCCCCACTTCCTCAGCCTTTTGCAGGTTCTTGAATGTAAACTGGGTCGCTTCTCAGTTTCCCAGCCACTGTCATAAACTCAGCATTCTCCAATTTTCCAAGTAGCTGTCACTAGACCAGGTGTTTTCTAGCAGCCCAAACTTTGTCTTTGTTTTCTCTTGTCCTAGTCTCTCTGTCATTATGGTTTATTGCCTTCCCCTCTCAACCCCAATCCTTCTGTTTATACTTTAGAACAGTTTAGAAGGGACTGCTGACTAATGTATACATTTAGTCTGTCATCTTCAACTAAAGTACCTAATATCAATATTTATTAATATAAGAAGAGATGGCTTTAATCTAGATTTTTCAAAATCTGGAATCAGCAGAAAGAGCGTAAAATGCATCAACATCATAAAACAACCATAAATAACTATCTTTGACAAATGCATGCATACAATAAGCTAGTATATGGTGTGGCTCTGGGTTTCATTTTAGACGAATATAACCAAAGGAAACATATCTGCCCCGGTCCTTACTGATCCTTCCATTATCCCTGGTTCTTGTTCATCTACTGATCCTTTTCTGCATCCCACACTGTCCCACATCCCGTGCCCTCCTCTGTCAACAAAACTTCCTGATGTCAGGAAGCATTTTATACTAATTACAGAACATTCTCAGTCTCTCAGTCCACCATTGCTCTTTTAAGTAGATTCTTCATGTTCTCTGGTTCTAGCTATGTACATTCTGGTCTATATAACACCAGAGCATAAAGACATCTGCTTGCTTAGAAGATCCAGTGAAAATGATTTCAGCATGTGCCCTTTCCCTGGAAACAGCTTTTGCAGGAAACAGCTTTTGCAGTGGAAACAGCTGCTGTATAATATGGTAGGTTACACAGACTACCTGGGTTTCCCTGGTGGCTCAGGGTTAAAGAATCTGCCTGCAATGCAGGAGACGAGAGTCTGATCCCTGGAGAAGGAAATGGCAAACCATTCCATATTCTTGCCTTGGGAATCCCATGGACAGAGGAGCTTTACAGGGTTACAGTCTTACAGCCTTACAGTCCATGGGGTTGCAAAGAGTTGGACACGACTAAGTGACTGAACAACAATAAAATTTCATATCTTGTCACTCTGCATAGCACTACTAGTTTGAAGCCTCACTTTTTATCTATGGATCAGTATGCACCAGGGGATCTCAATGTCTTAGAAAAACTGAGCCTAGTGGATCAGGTTGACAAACCTGGGTGGACAAGGAAATTCTAAGTTTTAATTCAGAACCTTCTTCCAGCTTGCTGTGTGGCTTGCATGAATCGTTTTACACTCTCTCAGTTTTCAGCATGCAATGGTGTCTATTAGCTTCTCAAGGGCATTGCAAGAAAGGGCATAGTGGTGGTCAAAAGAGAAAATGAACTGAAAATACAAAATGAAGAGCCCCTCAGGGCCTCTCTTGAAGGTCCAGTGGTTAAGAATCCACCTTCCAATGCAGGGGACGCAAGTTCAATCCCTGGTTGAGAAACTAAGATCCCACATGCTATGGGGTAAGTACTGAGCCCAGGCACTTTAGAGTCATCGCCCAAAGAACCCACATGCTGCAACTAAGACTGACATGGCCAAATAAATAAATGCATATTTGATTTTAAAAAAGAACTCCTCAATAGTTCCAACCTGTAGCAAGAAAAGAAACAAGGCAGCACTGGCATGAACACAGCCAAACCAAAGGCTTGTTGTGAAAAAGAAAAGGGAACAATGTCTGATTTTAACATTCACACATTCCAAACCACAGTCATCCAAGCCTTTCTCCTGCAGCCAAGCCTGTTGATGGGAGCCAGGTCTAGAGGAAAATTTCCAGAAATCAGATTTTGGCAAAGTTTTGCCACTAAACCTGCAAAGAATACAGTTCCGTTTTGGGGGATTTTTTTTTTTTTTTTTAAGAACATATTCATTCCTTTTAGCCACAGGCTTTCATGGACTATGTTTATTTTTCCTTTTCAGGTTACAGTACATGGATTTTTTCATCGTCCAATGTGAGAAACACACATTTCTTTCCTTTCTTCGTTCCTTCCTCACACAATTCTTTCAACTCGTGGGTGGTTAGCCAAAGTGTGAGATTGTATTTTAGAGACTCTATTTTCTTATATTATCATTAAATTATCTCTGAGAAAGAATGAGTTAATAAGTCCACTTTCTGAGGGCTTTGAGAAGAAGCGAACACGCCTCCAGCGCAAGATATGGTTACGGATTTTAAGTACAATCCCTGGATGAGTGGTCTAAGCGGCCCAGAGCCCTGCACCCAGAGAGGACAGCAGGCCCTGGGTCTGCTTTGGATGGTTTCATAAACCAAAAACAACCACTGCAAGTGCACTGGTTTGAGAGGAATGTCTAAGAAAATTGCCTTCCTTCTTCTCACAACGTGTCATTATAGAAAAATAGGAACCCGTACATTCCAGTCTGATTTCCATTTAACTCTGCAAGCCTGTAAATTTTGCCATGAGGTAAGGGGCTGATTCAGACCTTTAGAATCCTTGTGGTTCCACAGACACTATTTTAAAATGGATATTCCTTTGAGTTTCTCAATGTTATTCTGCGAGGGTCATGGAATAAATGGAGCTCTGTCTGATGAGAACTCCCAGTCCTGGTAAACAAGAACGGGGATGCCTGGTAGCCAAGTAGCTGCCTTGTATTTTAAAGGTTAGGAGTTCAAATCTTGTGGGTTTGCACTTGGCCTCAAGCGTGCACGTATCTTGGTTGAAGAAGCAATAACATTACACGATGGAATCTGGCCTACACCCAGCTGAGTTCTGGCTACAATTAATCAAACAAATACTTCTTATGGAATGCTTTACCTCGTAGATCCTGAACAAAGGCTCTACATTCCAGGAGGCATAGGAAAGCCTTATTTTCAAGCGTCCTGCCCTCTATAGTGTATAGATACTTGAATTCCATCACATAGACTAGAGTTCATACTTGACACATTCTTTAAATTTTGATATACCTATAGCCCCAGGTCTCATTTCCCCTCCTCATTTTCTTTTCTTCTGATTTTCCAGGGAGATAATAACTTACAGATTTAAAGTCATGCTTCTTGTGCCATTGACTCATTGGAAATAGACGCCATTGGCAGAAAACATAACCAGAACTAGGGGCTATAATTTTAGTGGTCCATCAGCTTCATAGAAGGCAATGGCACCCCACTCCAGTACTCTTGCCTGGAAACTCCCATGGATGGAGGAGCCTGGCAAGCTGCAGTCCATGGGGTCGCGAAGAGTCGGACACGACTGAACGACTTCACTTTGACTTTTTACTTTCATGCATTGGAGAAGGAAATGGCAACCCACTCCAGTGTTCTTGCCTGGAGAATCCCAGGGACGGGGGAGTCTGGTGGGCTGCCGTCTATGGGGTCGCACAGAGTCGAACATGACTGAAGCGACTTAGCAGCAGCAGCAAAGCACTTTACAAATATGATCTTTTTAATTTATTCTCATGTGGGTATACATGCTCAGTTGCTCAGCTGTGTCTGACTCTTTGCCACCCTATAGAATGTAGCTGGATAGGCTCTTCTGTCCATGGAACTTTCCAGGCAAGAGTACTGGAATGGGTTGCTATTTCCTCCTCCAGGGGATCTTACGACCCAGGGCTCAAACCCTCATCTCCTGCACTGCAAGCAGATTCTTTACTGGTGAGCCACCAGGGAAAGCCATTGGTTACAGTAAATATTTTTTGTGCCCGTTTTGCAGACAAAAGAGAGATAAAGACTCAGATTAAGAGTTTTACTCTAAACCACTCAGCAAGTTACTGTCAGAGTTGGTACTCCAGCCCAGACCTTTTTAACTCTAAATGTTTTCATCATTATAGCAGAATTGCTTTTAATAGCAAAAAACTGTATTTGTTTTTAAGTCACTAAGTCACATCTGACTCTTTGTGACCCCACGGACTGCAGCATGCCAGGCTTCCCTGTCCTTCACTGTCTCCCAGAGTTTGCTCAAACTCATGTCCATTGAGTCAGTGATGCCATCCAACTATTTTATCCTCTGTCATCCCCTTCTCCTTCTGCCTTCAATCTTTCCAAGCATCAGGGCCCTTTCCAGTGAGTCGGCTCTTCATATCAGGTGGCCAAAGTATTGGAGCTTCAATTTCATTATCAGTCCTTCCAATGAATATTCAGGACTGATTTCCTTTAGGATTGACTAGTTTGATCTCCTTGCTGTCCAAGGGACTCTCAACAGTCCATTTATGTTCCAGAGTCTGTTGCTAGTCCTATTTTATTGAACTGTGCTTGGTGATGCCACAACAATCATGGAAGGAAAACAAATGCAGAAGCTCCCTGTAGATGTTGAGCACAGAATACCAATAGTTAAATTGGTTTAATTAAATTATCTGCTACCTCATTCCCTATACACCCACAATAAAGGGAAATAGCTAATGCTTTATGCTCCCTTTCTTCAAGAATGCCTGAAATTAGAAAAATTCCAGCACTGTGACCTGAAGTTGCCTCAACAGGAAGTTCTGTTTTTTAAATCAAAACACCAGTCATTTTCTTTCTGGTTGTTCTTATTGCCAGTGGGACTTTGGACAAATAATTCCCAGGAAAGCTATCAACATACGTGTGAGAAGAAGACTATAATAATACCTGTTCCCTACCTTGCTGGCAAAGGTGTTGGGGAAAACAATCAGATAATGTGTATCGTGTGCTTTGAAAGCCTAGAAAGAAAGTTTACACACAAAGGTATAATTATATAGAGTTAGCCGTGATACCACCATTATATTTTACATGTGTGGTTTTTACCTAAGATACTGATGAATATAATTTAGTGCTCATTTTGATGTTTACGGTTATGATCATATTACAGTAAAACAGTAAAAGAGCCTAAGTTGGGAAACTGAGGCATCCTCTTCTTTTAGAAACTTCTGAATGACAGAGACATTTTTGTCTATCTTCTCCACCTGGTCCTGCGGTTAGGACCACCTTCTTCCACTTCTTTATCAGTCATGTGGTTCCCCCTCTAAAAGGGTGAGGGTACTGTAGCAAGGGGTGACCTGGAGAGGAGAAAAAACTGTGTCCAGTTGTACCGAGGGGTTACCATAATGTGAAACCCCAGTTTGAGGATTTCTATGATCATGCCTCTAGAAAGCCTATACTCATCAAGTCTATGCCCACAGAGCAATATCCTGTCTGCAGTTAGTAGAATCAAACCAGATGACCTTCCCCCAACCCCCCGGCAGCATTTGTTCAAAAGAATAATTTAAAAAAATTATTTATTTGGCTGTGCTGGGTCTTAGCTGTAGAACACAGGGTCTTCATTGTGGCATGCAGGATCTTTTATTAATAGTTGCAGCTTGAGAACTCTTAGTTGTGGCCTGTGGGATCCAGTTCCCTGACCATGGATTGAACCCAGGCCCCTTGCATTGGGCCACCAGGGAAGTCCTAAGAACAATTCTAAAATCTACAACCATAGCATGTGATCCTACTGAATCTCTTTTAGTGTGCCAGGCATTATCCAGCCTGCCACACCATCACTATCTGAGTCACAGGGTCTCCAATACAGACCTGTTAAATACTGTTCCTCAGAGAAACGGGCATCCAGTGGGGAGACAGAGAAGCACTCAGGACCCACAACCAGAGCAGTACCTGACGCACAGTAGGACTCACAGGAGACGTGCTGAGCAAATGGGCAGCCTCTGCTGCGTGGTGACGAGTACCTTAAGAAAGGAAGCGCGAGGGGCTGTGGGAACAGACACCAGGGCGCCTGACCGTGCTGAGCAGGAGAGAGAGAGACTGAGAGAAAGACCCTGTGTGGCGGCTGTGTGTGTGGGAAGGTGGGAGGGCGCGTGGTTTACAGAGGCAAGAGCATTAGGTGTCGGGCTTTTCATCTCCCCAAGTTGACTTTTTCAAAAAACACGCTGTTCACAGCCCGGTAAGGTCTCAACCCTCAGTGTGAAAAATGCTACATTTTAAAAAGAATTTTCTCTTCTACATAACTGTTGACCTTGCAGTCAAGAACTAGGCAAAAGAACTGAAAGGTTTGCTTGGGAGTCTTACGTTTCTGCTGGGGAGCACAATTCATTTACTTCCCATGTCCATCGTATTCAATCTGCAGTCATGCCAACCAGCTGTGTTAGCCTCTCGTTGCTGCTGTGACAAAGTGCCACCAACTTGGTGGCTCAAAACAACAGAAATCTAATTTCTCTCACAGTTCTGGAGGCCAGAAGCTTGAATTAGTCTCTCTGGGCTGAAATCAGGGTGTTGGGTCAGCAGCACTTTCTCCTGAAGCTCTAGTGGAGAATCTATTCCTGGCCTCNCTTTTAGTGTGCCAGGCGTTATCCAGCCTGCCACACCATCACTATCTGAGTCACAGGGTCTCCAATACAGACCTGTTAAATACTGTTCCTCAGAGAAACGGGCATCCAGTGGGGAGACAGAGAAGCACTCAGGACCCACAACCAGAGCAGTACCTGACGCACAGTAGGACTCACAGGAGACGTGCTGAGCAAATGGGCAGCCTCTGCTGCGTGGTGACGAGTACCTTAAGAAAGGAAGCGCGAGGGGCTGTGGGAACAGACACCAGGGCGCCTGACCGTGCTGAGCAGGAGAGAGAGAGACTGAGAGAAAGACCCTGTGTGGCGGCTGTGTGTGTGGGAAGGTGGGAGGGCGCGTGGTTTACAGAGGCAAGAGCATTAGGTGTCGGGCTTTTCATCTCCCCAAGTTGACTTTTTCAAAAAACACGCTGTTCACAGCCCGGTAAGGTCTCAACCCTCAGTGTGAAAAATGCTACATTTTAAAAAGAATTTTCTCTTCTACATAACTGTTGACCTTGCAGTCAAGAACTAGGCAAAAGAACTGAAAGGTTTGCTTGGGAGTCTTACGTTTCTGCTGGGGAGCACAATTCATTTACTTCCCATGTCCATCGTATTCAATCTGCAGTCATGCCAACCAGCTGTGTTAGCCTCTCGTTGCTGCTGTGACAAAGTGCCACCAACTTGGTGGCTCAAAACAACAGAAATCTAATTTCTCTCACAGTTCTGGAGGCCAGAAGCTTGAATTAGTCTCTCTGGGCTGAAATCAGGGTGTTGGGTCAGCAGCACTTTCTCCTGAAGCTCTAGTGGAGAATCTATTCCTGGCCTCTTCTTCCAGGTCCTTGTGGCTTCTGGCATTCATTGACTCAAGGCAGTATCACTCCAATCTCTGCTTCCCTGGTCCCATTGCCTCATTCTCTTCTGTCTATTGTCAAATCTCCCTCTGCCTGCCTTTAATGATGATGCTCACGATTGCATGTAGGGCCCACCTGGATAGTCAGAAAACTCTCCCCATCTCAAGATCTGTAAAGTCCGTTTTGCCATAGAAGGCAATATTCACAAGTTACAGACGTTGGCTCATGGCAATTTTTTTTAAGGTGGGGGAGGGGGACATTATTCAGCCAACCACACCATCACCATCTCAATCACTGGGTTTTCAGTACAAATTGCTAAATATCTCAGTTGAGTTTCTCGTTGCTTTCCCTCATGAAGACAGAATAACCATTCTCTCCTTTCTTTGGAGGAGGAGTAAAATAGGCAAAAAGATGGGAGATAATTTTTATTGAGCCCCTATTATATGTTAAATAATTTCTATGCACTCTTTATGACAAGATTAGTAGCTATTGTCACCATTTTACAGATGAGAAAAGTGAGGCTCAGATAGGCCAGGTAACTTGTCTAAAGTATCCCAGTGAATAAAGTGTAGAGACAGAATTTGAACATGGATATATGTGATTTCAAAGCCCATGTCCTGTCCACTATACCAGCATTCCTCAAATTTCATAATTACTCTGAAATCTCATTAAGAAAAAAATTTCTTACAGACCGTAGTTGGAGAAACAAAGTTATGCTCTATGAAAACATAAAATTTAAAATTGTCAAGTTCTCCCCAAATCCTGAAGACCTCCCTGGAAGAAATACTACAAGAAACCAAGGTTTCCCTAACCCCTCATAAGAATTCCATTTCCAAAGATCTTAATATTAAGGTCCAGAAGGGCTGCATTTTAACCACATTGTTCTCTCAACAAAGAAAGGCTTCAATGAAACAAAGCATTTGCTACAAATAAAATTTATTTTAATTGAGGTATAGTTGCTTTACAATGTTGTACAAGAGAGTGAATTAGTTATATGTATACATACTAGTAGGAGAAGGCAATGGCAACCCACTTCAGTATTCTTGCCTGGAAAATCCCATGGATGGAGGAGCCTGGTAGGCTGCAGTCCACAGGGTTGCTAAGAGTCGAGCACGACTGAGCAACTTCACTTTCACTTTTCACTTTCATGCATTGGAGAAGGAAATGGCAACGCACTCCAGTATTCTTGCCTGGAGAATCCCAGGGACAGAGGAGACTAGTGGGCTGCCATCTATGGGGTTGCACAGAGTCGGACACGACTGAAGTGACTTAGCAGTAGCAGTAGCAGTATACATACTAGTAAGATTTTAATGTTAGCAATTTGTTACTATTACAAATGCAAGTTAACTATTTCCACTGTAGAGACACTTGATGAACACATCAAAGTAAGTGGCTGTAGCATTTTTTGAGTTTCATCAAATGAAAGCTTACCTGAATGTCTTACACAAGTTTTGAGGTTTAAAGATGTCACCCTTCTTCTGGCACATGCTGACCCACTATAATAATATGAAGCATATCCATATCAGTTCAAGAACAATGGGATTTTTCTCATCTTTTAATCACTGATTTCTAGTTTCACTCTTAAGACGCCAAACTCGGAAGTGGTCAACCCCATGAGTTTTGTCTTATACAGTCCAATATGGGGTCTGTGTCTGGCATCGAAGAATTTCACAGCAGTCAGAGCTGCAGAAATTCTGCCCCGGGAACTCATCTTTTGGTCTCTGTGCTCAATTCCAATGTTTGGACAGTCGCACACAGAAAGATACATTCTCAAATAAGGAAGTCAATAACAGATCCTCGTTTACACTTTCCACTCCTTTCTCATTCCCTGTACGTACAGGGCCTTTCTCTGAGGTAATATCAACCAATTATATTTAATCAGTCAGCTTCCTTATACTGAAAGTTCTTCAGAGGAAAAAAAAATTCTTCTGCATCCTTGTACTCCTTCACTTCTCTTGGTCAGTGTGATACAGACAATGCATGTGCCTGACACACAGAGTAAGCCACAAATTTTAGCCCTCCCAGTCACCTGGACATTTCACATTAACCTCCTGGTTCTACTGGACAATGGTTATTCTTATTTTATTATTTAGTGTGGTTTTTTTTAGGAGAGGTCAGTTATTTAGAGGGGCAGATTTTTCTACCAACTGATCAAGAAACCGAGTGGAAGTTTTCCCATCTTAGGAACCCAGTTTGATAGGAAAGCTTGCAGGACTTCCCTGGTGGTTAAGAATCCACCCACCAATGCAGGGGACAGAGGTCCCCTCTCTGGTCAGGGAACTAAGATCCCACATGCCACGGAGCAGCTAATCCTCTGCACCACAACTACTGAAGCCTGTGTGTCCTGGTGCCTGTTCTCCATGACTACAGAGCAGCCCCAGCTCTCTGGAACTAGAGAAAGCCCATGTGCAGAAGCAAAGAGCCTGTGAACCACAGTGAAGACCCAGTGCACTCAAAAAATAAAATAAATTTGTAAAAATATTTCAATAAAGAAAGGAAAGCTTGCATTAGGTAGCTGTGGGAGGGTGAGTTCTCTTCTGACCATGACTGGCCTCAGTTTGCCCCCCTGCATCATCCTAGCAGCCTCTCTGACAGAATACCTATGCCTATTTGTCACTCTGGCTACCCAGCCTTTAAGCATCCTACCTACCTGGGAAGAACTCCAGAACAGAGGAAATACAAGACTCTACTTCCTACTTTAGAAGCCAAAGAGGGCAGAGAGTTTCTATGCACACAGTGAGGAAACTAGGATCTTACCTGGGCTCGGCAGATGGAAGGTCCCATCCGGGACATGCAGTCTATGGGGAGGCAGTGGTCTTTGGCAGGGGCAGAGCTGGGTTTGATTGTCCAGCAGCATGGTGACAAATGCCCAGGGGTGGCAGAGCCCAGCAGGGCTATGGCAAGTGTCCAGTAGTGATAGCCCCAGAGGTAGCATTTTAAGCAGATTACCCATGTGGCAGCAAGATCTCAGCTGTGTCTTGCCTCCCTTGATTTCTTGTTAATTAATTTTTTTGGTGTATAGTGTTTTACATGTTGTGTTAGTTTCTACTGTATAGCAAAATGAATCAGCCATACATATACACATGGATTTTTTGGATTTCCTCCCTGTTCAGGGCACCACAGTGAAGAAGCAGAGTTCCTTGTGCTATACAGTGTTCTCATTAGCTATCTATTTTATACATAGTATCAATAATATATCTGTGTCAATCCCAATTCTCCCAACTGCCCACCCCAGGCACCTTGGAATCCATATGTTTGTTTTCTTCATCCGTGTTTGCCTCCCTTGACTTTTACTCATTTCCATAGCCAGATTCTCTAGCCTTCCCACTGATTCTCTGAGCTGCACATATTCCTCCAGTAAATTCATCTTCTGCTCCAGTCAACTAGAAGAGATTTTCATGGGTTGCAAACAAGAATTCTGACCGATATGCCAATCTCTCCTTCATGGATACTCGGTCCAACAACAAATGAGTATGACAGGCTTGACTGGACCATTTCCATCTCTTGGGTCAACCTTCCAATCACGTGAACTGCTTTGCTTCATCTTAAATCAGAAGGAGCTGTTTGAACTCCAAAGGACAGGTACATGGAACCTTAGAAGACAAATGCCACAGAGCCCCAAGAAAACCAGGAGAATTGATTGGGGATGGAGGATGTTCATCTGACATCTTCTCTGCAGAGAGGTACAGTCACTTTAAGAACAAATGGAAAGAACTCTGTATATTGATTCTTTTCTTAAAACGTGAAGTTTATTTGGCTTTTCACCCCAAATATAGAATGAATTCATGTTCATTGTAGAAGAATGTGAAAGAAGGAAAAAAAATTACCTGTCATTCAACTGGCCACCAAGGGCCACAGTTGAAGTTTTGGTGTGTCTTTCTAGTATTTTTTTTCATAGCTATAAACATCCTAGTCTATGCTTATTAAAATTTGGAAAAGAGTTGGAAATTACCTGGTGGTCCAGTGACTAGGAAAACATGCTTTCATTGTCGAGAGCATGGATTTGATTCCTGGTGGGGGAACTAAGATCCTGCGAGCCACAAGGCCAAAACAAAAACAAAAACAAATGTGGAAAAGAGCAAAACATTTCCATTACACATCGATAGATAGATAGTAGACAGTAGATGGAAGATAGATAAATAATAGAAGACAGAGACATATTCCCAGCTGCTAAATGCAGGACAGATAACTCTATTATTTGGTTGAAAGAAGCATTTTTCAAAATGTGTCCCATGGAATACATGGGACAACTGCTATAGAAATAATATAAAAATAAATGTCCTCAATCAGGTAAGTTTGGGAAATGCTGAGTTAAAGTTGAACACGTTGCTTTATTGCATGAATTTTTAGAGCTTCTAACACATTAGAGTACAGTGTGATTCTTCTGCTTTCTTTTTCCTTTTTGGCTGCACTGAGTCTTAGTTGAGGTGTGCAGGACCTTGATTCTTGACCAGGGATTGAACCCTGGCCACCTGCATTGGGAGCTTGGAGCTTTAGCCACTGGACCACCAGGGAAGTCCCTGCAGTGTGAGTCTTAAAGAGAGCAGCATTTCCCAAACATATGTGACCATGGAACTCCCCTTTGAAAACACATTTCCCAGGACCAGTATTCTAAGGAGTACTGACCCAGAAAGGTTAGATATTCATATTGTTTTACCTTCCTTCCACTTCATTATTGAAAAACCAGTCCAGGATCAGTCAGGAAAATGGAGAATGTATTTCAGATACATATAAGCAAACTTTGGAGAAGAATTGACAGAATGAGATCTTGGAAGTAAAATTTCTTTGCTGATTTATTTACCTGTAAGATGGCACCCCACTCCAGTACTCTTGCCTGGAAAATCCCATGGCTGGAGGAGCCTGGTAGGCTGCAGTCCATGGGGTCACGAAGAGTCGGACACAACTGAGCGACTTCACTTTCACTTTTTACTTTCATGAATTGGAGAAGGAAATGGCAACCCACTCCAGTGTTCTTGCTTGTAGAATCCCAGGGACAGGGGAACCTGGTGGGTTGCTGTCTATGGGGTCACACAGAGTCGGACACGACTAAGTGACTTAGCAGCAGCGGCAGCAGCAGCAGCAAGAACATGTTCTAGGGAATAAAGTTTATAGGCCAACATCAAATCCATACCTGAGAGAACTGAGAATAGAGCAATGGTGAATTCTAAGGGAACAATCTTATCTTGGGAAATGTTGCTGCGTAAATGAGTTTATCCACATTTAAGTAGAAAATCCAATTAACCTATTAGACTAGAACACTGCATCACTAGACTAAGGAGATTAGCTTCATGTTGCTCAACATCATTTTAGTACCTCCCCCCTAAAAAGCACAGTTCCATATGACCAAAAAAACATTTTTTTTAATGATGCAAACAAAGATAAATGGGGAAATGAAGAACCCAAGAAGTATAGTTTAGGAAATGAGAATATCCTCACCAGAAGAAGGCATGATTGACAGAAGAAACTTCAGTGAGAAATCCCGCTCTTGTCTCATCTCTTTCCCAGCCAACCTAACGTCTGGTTGGACTCCAAGTAAAGAACCTACCACAGAGGCTGTGGTTCCAGGGGCAGAGTAAGTATGAAAAAGTGGCTTCTTCCATTAATCAACAAGTTTGAATGTCCATTTGACATTTGCAGGAGTTGAGGTGAGCAGGAAGTAAAAAAGGATCCTGAGATGGGTGCTGTCTCCTAATACACACCTTATTTACCACTGTGGGGTCAGCTCAGTGACCTCGCCTGGTGCCAAAACCAGCCCCAAGACTCCGCAGTATTCCTGAGCCTGGAGTCTGTCACTTTAGGAATAAACTAAATGTTTAGGAAAGTCTGGGAATTACCAAAGGTCAAAAGTACCTTTATTCTTTTGTGAAGGAGCCTGAAATATATTCTAGGACAACTTCCTAATTTTTTCGCCTAAAGCTTTCATCCTGCGTCTGTTCGGTGAGCCACCAGGCAAGACCCCGACACCAAGCTAGACAACTCAAGCTGCGGGCGACCCTTGAGAGGGAATCTGAGAACGTCAGAGCTGGAGGGGACCTTGATGAGACTCTCTTCTAACCCAACCTCCTCCATTTATATATCCAAAAATATGAAGCCAGAAACCCACCCAGAAGCCTGAGAGTCAATGTGCTTCCCTCCCTTCGTCTATTTTTGTGCACTTTTCCCACGGCATCTGGCCAGAGCATCTACATCAGTAATGTCTGGAGGATTTATGAGGCCAAGCAACCCTTTGGGTTTCTACACAGACCTAAACAGGAAACCCACACAAGGAAATGCCCTTTCTGTTTGCCGGTTAAATTCCCAGGATGCCTTCCCCAGAGTGCCTTGGCTGGAACAAAACAAAGGCCTGGCACAACCAATGCCCTAGCTCTGGAGGCAGAGGTGCCCTCCCCACCAAAGCCACCCCCTCCCCAGTCCTGTGCTAATTTAACAGCTCCTCTCAGGCCTCCACTTGAGGTCGTACCATCGGCCTAGATGCTGAGTAGGAGTCAGGCTGGAGACCCCCCACCCCTCGGCTCTCTGACTGAGTTCAAAGCTTGGCTCCTGCTTTTTTTACCTGTGTGAAATTAATTACCTAGGCAAACCAGGCATCCCTCTCACACCTCTCCCGGTCCTTCTGTATGTTGCATTTTGCTTCTAGAGGATGACTAGGGGCTGAAAGAATGTGTGCATTTCCCAGCTGAGGAGCACCCGGAAGCTTCTGAGCCCCTCTGAGCCACCTGGTGCAGTGTGACAGCCTTCTGATGGGGCACAGCTCTGCTCCCCTTTGCTGGAACCCCAACCCCCAGTGTCCTGCCAATCTTCTCTCTCTGCACCAACAGTTCATCTGCCCTCCCGTCCAGCCATTCTGGCAGGGCATGGCCTATTTAAATCTCTTCAGCTCTCCTTGCAAGATTTAAAACTGCAGAAAGAGACTGTTGCTCAGGGCCGGACAGGAAGGAAGCCTGCATTCCTGGCTCAGCGAACAGAACAGCGGTGCCGCTGACCCTTCGCCCCCTCCTCAAGGCATCCTCTCAGGCTGACACCAAAAATAGACTCTCTCCTCCTTGGTTGCCTGCCCCCACCTCCCCTCGGGAAAGAAGACAGAGGCGTCTAGTGAGCCAACGGTATTATCAGGGCCTGACTGTCTTTCAGAAATTACCAGATGTTGGGAAGAGGATAATGTGTCATTTCCTTGGACAAGCAGTCTGGGCATTTGTGCATTTCCTGTTGAGCCAGCTCTTTAGGAGAATGTGATGCGCCACTCTCAGGTACTGAGGGGCCTCTCCAAAACCTTCAGTTCCATTCCTCCCTTAAGAAAGTAGCTCTTTCCTCTGTAGGCACAGGTGACACCACGAGGAATCAGCACAAGTTAAAACCAAGGCTTTGGGGACTTCCCTGCTCGTACAGTGGGTAGAAGTCAGCCTGCAAATGCAGGGGACAGGGGTTTGATCCCTGGTCTGGGAAGATTCCACTTGCTGCAGGCAACTAAGCCCGTGGACCACAGTTACAGAGTCCATGCAAGTACAGCTCATGTACCGCAACGGCAAAGCGGCCCCTGCTCGCCACATCTAGAGAAAGCCTGCATGCGGCAATGTAGACCAAACACAGCCAAAAATATAGACACGAAATTTGAAGGCTCAAAGGGAAAAGGACAAGGAGCCAAGGAATGGCGGGAAAGGGCTTGGAGTAATCAAACCGTCCCTCCATCTTCCCATATCATCCGGCTCAGTGGTGAACCAGCACAGGCCACATCCCCCAGGATCCTCCCACCCCCCAGCCATCCCTACCAACCTGAAATTCTGGTGCTGAAGCCCAGTGCTCTTTCTTGAGCCTTCCAGGTGATTTTGATGGTGACTTCAAGTTTGAGAACCTTTGACCAAGATAGAGATGCATGTTAAGGGTCCTCAGAAGGCGAAAGAAGAGATCGTGTGAGATGGTTACATGAGAAAATGCTTTACAGACCTTGTGGAAGTGGGAGGGAAGGATGGGACCTCTGGATGAGGTTATCTTGGCAAGAGAAACATTCGAGAAATAAAAAATGAAATGACAGTGGATGAAATGGAGCTATATCTCTTTATTCAGGCTGCAACTAGTTTGTGGCACTTCCAGAACGTGATTTGAGGATATAAGAGCATATGCACAGAATATTTTTCAGTTCAAGTAAGATGTGCAATGTGGGCCCAATTATGTAAACTGTGTGCATATAAATTGATATACAGAAAAAAATATTGGGGGGGAAATATACATCAAAATGTGGTCATTCCTGGGTGATGGATAATTTTTATTTCATCCATTATACTTTTCTGGGTTTCCCCCAATTTTTCCAAGATAAATAGGTAGTTTTACAACCAAAAAAATTTTAATAAAGTGACAAGCTTGTTGGGTCAAAATGGTCATTTAAACAAATTCTCTAGCACTCTCCAGAGGCCGGCTCTCCAAGAATTTATGTCACACAGATAATTAGCAACACCTGTTACACTCGTGGTAAAACAGGGCATGATGAACATTGGATTCAGAATGCATAAAGAAATTGTTAAAGTCATCAGCTCCAGTTCAAACCAGCACAACAGGGAGAGCTCCAGAAAAATGAGCCAGAGCCCACCCTGGGGCACTCTGGCCTCACTGGGGCCCAGCCCCACACCCTGGCCGCCTCCACTGCCTACTGGGTGCCTCCAAGCGGGATCTGAGTGCCCTGAGAGCTGCAGCCCATGGGGATGGGCCAGCCCTCTGGATGGCTTTGTTCAGAAACCTCGGCAGCCTCTCCGTTTTTACACCCCTTTCTCCTAACAGGGATAGGCCGGAGGCTAAAACAGAACAAAACCACTGAAAAAGCCCTAAAAAGCCTGAAAAGGAAGAAAGGACAATGGAACGTGATGTAAGGGCAAGCAAACAGCCAGTGACTCAGCGCTTCTGCGCCATCAACACCAGCTGCAGTCCGAGGTGGCAGCCGCAGTGGCAGCTCACACAACAGACACACACACACACACACACACACACACANATCATGAGAAACGCTGGGCTGGATGAAGCACAAGCTGGAATCAAGATTGCCAGAAGAAATATCAATAACCTCAGATATGCAGATGACACCACCCATATGGCAGAAAGCGAAGAGTTAAAGAGCCTCTTGATTAAAGTGAAAGAGGAGAGTGAAAAAGTTGGCCTAAAACTCAACATTGAGAAAACTAAGATCATAGCATCCGGTCTCATCACTTCATTGCAAATAGATGGGGAAACGGTGGAAATAGTGGCAGACTTTATTTTGGGGGCCTCCAAAATCACTGCAGATGGTGACTGCAACCTTGAAATGAAAAGACATTTACTCCTTGGAAGGAATGTTATGACCAACCTAGACAGCATATTAAAAAGCAGAGACATTACTTTGTCAACAAAGGTCCATCAAAGCTATGGTTTTTCCAGTGGTCATGTATGGATGTGAGTGTTGGACTATAAAGAAAGCTGAGCACTGAAGAACTGATGCTTTGTTGGAGAAGACTTTTTAAAGACCCTTGGACTGCAAGGAGATCCAACCAGTTCATTCTAAAGGAGATCAGTCCTGAGTGGCCAATGGAAGAACTGATGTTGAAGCTGAAACTCCAATACTTTGGCTACCTCATGCGAGGAACTGAGTCATTGAAAAGACCCTGATCCTGGGAAAGATTGAGGGCAGGAGGGGAAGGGGATGACAGGGGATGAGATGGTTGAATGGCATCACCAACTCAGTGGAGATGAGTTTGAGCAAGCTCCGGGAGTTGGTGATAGGAAAGCCTGGTGCGCTGCAGTCCATGGGGTCACAAACAGTCGGACACGACTGAGTGACTGAATTGACTGAACTGATCTTAATGGGTATAAGATTCTAATGAGTTTGTCAACTCTAGACTTGTATAGCCAGCTGCCTGCTGGACATCTCAGTCTGAATATCTTAGAGAACCTTGGACTCAACTTGCCCAAAACAAAAACTTTTCCCCCAGACCTCATCCCCGGTGGTGTTCTCTGCCTTTCCAAACCCTACCACCATTCATCCAAGTGCCAAAGCTAGAGACCTAGATGGCTTTCTTGTCAGTTTCAACAATTCTAGCTCCCTGCTAGCTCCTGAATTTTTTCACATCTGGCCCCAACACTACCATCTCAGTTCAGGCTAGGGTCATCTGACATCTGAATCCCTACCAGAGTCCCTGTCTCCTGCCTTGTTCCAGCTGATATAATCTTCTCACTTCAGTCATTTATCTTTAAAATGCAGATTTGATCCCATCTTCCCCTGTTTAAAATCCTTCAGAGGCTCCACAATGTTTTGGCCATAAAGCTAATGTCCTTAGAAGGACAAATTCTGCAGTGTGGCCCTTTATGATCTGGTCATATGACCTTCTGATTCAAGCCTAATTTCTCGTCACTTCCTGGTTTTGTCTTTCGAGCTCATTTGGAATCACTAGCCATTGCCCAGATGTGTTACAATTACAACTCCTCTCCTCAGGAATTCTTGATCTGGAACATCCCTCCCCTCCCCAGCTTCCTCTCTTGCCTAACTTTATTGAAATGTCACATTCTCTGGGATCCTTCCACCCTCCCTGAGCTGGGTGTTTTTTCCAGTGTTCCCATAATACTCACCACACTGCCCTCACCCCTAGACTGTGAGCACTTTCAGGTTCTGGACTCTGATTTGTTTATCTTTGGATCCCCAGAATCTAGCACAGAGCTTGACACATACTAAGTGCCTGTTGGGTGGTCAAGGAAGACTTCCTGGAGGAGATGACAACTAACCTGTGTCCTAATTAATGGCTAAGAATTGACCAGATGAAAACAGGTCAGGGAACATCTTGAGCAGTCGAGGCAACAAGCAAAAATGCAGTAGAAAATAAGACAATAGAGAACAGCAGGTTATTCAAGGTGGATATAGAATATGACATGTGAGTTACCAGAGACAAGCCTGGGGCACTTTCACCAATAGACTCAGAGGAGAATCTATCAGGCAACCCTGGCCAGGGTGCCGAAGTACGGAACTATTTACATAAAATGAGCTAGGGATGACTCCTGAGCACCAGGGCTTCCCTTGTGGCTCAGCTGCTAAATAATCTGTCTGCCATGCAGGAGACCTGGGTTCAATCCCTGGGTTGGGAAAATCCATTGGAGAAGGGAAAGGCTACCCACTCCAGTATTCTGGCCTGGAGAATTCCATGGACTATATAGTCCATGGGGTCACAGAGTTGGACACGACTGAACCACTTTCACTTCACTTCACCTGAGCACCAATATTCAAAATTAAAGAGCAAGTGACAGATAAATGTGTTTTCCTCCCAGAGTATATATATTTGAATTAAGTGATGGATGTGCCATTTACCAAGTAGCTCCTCATCACGTATTTGTTAAACTCAACTGACTAAAGCATTAAGATAAAAAAAATACTGACAATAATAAGAAAATTTATAATATACACTACTGCTGCTGCTGCTGCTGCTAAGTCGCTTTAGTCGTCTCCGACTCTGTGCAACCCCACAGATGGCAGCCCACCAGGCTCCCCCGTTCCTGGGATTCTCCAGGCAAAAACACTGAAGTGGGTTGCCATTTCCTTCTCCAATGCATGAAAGTGAAAAGTGAAAGGGAAGTCACTCAGTTGTGTCTGACTCTTAGCGACCCCATGTACTGCAGCCTACCAGGCTCCTCCGTCCATGGGATTTTCCAGGCAAGAGTACTGGAGTGGGGTGTCATTGCCTTCTCCGATAACATACACTAAAGTATAATAAGATAATGAAAATTAATAACAATACATTAAATAAAATATAATGAACACATATAGTAAAAATAATATCAATAATGTTATATAATGAAATATAACACTTCAGGAAATGAGTCAGAGGTGGAGGGACACATGCATGAAATCAGGAGAGCTCGAGCTCCCTGAAATTGGGAACCGCTAGTTATTCATAGTCTCTAAAGATCAAGAAGTCAGAAGAGAAAGGCGTAGAAGCAGAAAGGGTGGAAACAAGAGAAAAGCGGTTGAAAGGGGTTCGAAGGTGAGCATTTGGCACAGGAGAGCACTAGTGGGGTTGCTGGTGATTTATTCTGAGGAGGAAAGGCCTTCACACTTGTTCTGTCAATGACGGAAGAACCTGAGCAATGGGAGACAAGCCCTGTAGCCGCAGACCTTTTGCCTTTAATGTACAGGAACCTACCCAGCCCTGAGCGAGGTTTTCGGGATTCTGACTTTGTCCTTCCTGGCAATGTGTCCCCCTAAACTGACCTGCAACTTACTGTGTCCATCACTGGGTCCTTTTTCTTTATGCTTTTCACGTCCTTCCTCCCCTGCCACTCAGCCCCCATCTTTCTTGTTCTTAACTCAGTTATGTCTGATAAATCAAGCTTTATGTTTAACTTGATGAATTAAGAGTTATGTTTACTGATAAATAGGTCCTGTCACATACATCCTTGGGGTAATTTCAGCCTGTTCCCACTGGCCTTTCAGACTGGCTATTCCTTCTCTGGCTACCTGCATTCTGATTTTCCTTTCCTGGATCACATCCACCTGACCGACCCCTCCCCTGCCCCCGACAAAACTGAGAAGGGCTCGCTTAGACTACCTGGTGTTTGATCCCCAGCCTGGAGCAACAGAAAGGGGAAGAAATTCTCCGTTGGCGCTATCAGCTTGTCCTGAGAGCTCTGTCAAAGGCGGGAATGCTGACAAGAGACGCCTGTGCAAAACCACCGCAGCTGAAAATATAGAAGCTCTGGCCACAGAATCACCGAGTAAACTCAGGCCTTGTCCCCCACATGAAAAGTTCCCCGGCTAAGTCACACCCTCCAGTGAGGCAGCTCGGAAAGGCTAGGGAGTGCTCTCTTTTCTGGGAACTGGGAATGTGGGAAACTCCCAAAGGGAGTCAAAATCGCAGGCTGCAGGAAACGAAGTTCCGGGCACAGAAACTGTGATCGGTTACGTTTTCGTGTGCTGCCTCCTCCCGGGAGACTTAGGAACTGCAGAACTGCCGGCCCGTGGAAGAGAGCTTACTCATTCATTCTCCAGGTGCACCTGGAGTGGAGAGCACAAATTCATTTCCTCAACCTTGAAGAGGTTACAATTTAGGTAATTTGTTGTAAAGGCAGTGGAGAGAAGTGTGCAAGCCAGAATCCTGGGAACACTCTCTACCTCCAATCTACTTTCAAGTTCTTTCAGTTCCAAGTTGAAAATGCTTCTTAGATCCATCCACATCCCTCCACTTCCGCTTTCTTCTATCCTGAGCCAAACCACCCTTTGCCAAGCCTTAATATTCTCTTTCTTCCCATCAATGCACTTCCTGCAATTCATAGTAGCCTGCTTAAAACCATTTAATGTTTTATGGTTGCTCTTAGGAACAAGGGCTTCCCTGATAGCTCAGATGATAAAGAATCTGCCTTCAATGCAAGAGACCTGGGTTTGATCCCTGGGTTGGGAAGAACCCCTGGAGGAGGAAATGACAGTCCATTCCAGAACTCTTGCCTGGAGAATCCCATGGACAGAGGAGCTTGGAGGGCTATAGTGCATGGGGTCGCAAAGACTCAGATAAGACTGAGTGATGAACACTTTTGCTTTAGGAATAAGAGCAAGCCTCTGCCACAACCCGGGGGACTGAGTGGCTGCAGCACCTCATCTGGTGCCCACTCCTCCTGACCCTCTCACATCTGCACACAGATCTTCTTTCGATTCTCCAAATCAGACAAGTTCGTTCTTGCCTTCACGTCTTCGCTTCTCCATCCCTTCTGTCAAGCACAGTGTTTCTTAGTTAATTCCCCCTCTATCTTGATTAATTCCATTCACCCTCCAGATGGCAGCTCAGACATCACTTCTTCAGACAACAGGTCTCTCTGTGATCTAGTCTAGATTTCCTGTGCTTTTTCCTCATGGCAAACATCAGAATTTAATTTTCTATGTGCACATTCAGTTGATTAATGTCTCCTTCCAACCCCACCCTCCCCCCAGCCTGTCAATTCAACCATGTATCACTACATCTAGCATGGTACCTCGCATGTAGTAAATGCTGAATAAAAATTTGTGGAATCGATTCAAATGGGCCTGTGGCCTTATGTTGAAGAAGGGAACAACTTGGCTTTCTCACTGAATATAAACATATACTCCCCACCACAGGAATAGGATCAGGACCAGGATTTCCCCTGCCACCTGGTGGGATGCTCTAACCACAGTGGCACCTTCCTCTGAACATTTCTGGAAGGCTTAGCATTGTTCTGTCCTGGGTGGATGGTCCCTAAAGTGGATCACTGGTGGAGGGTGGTGAGGCTAATGACAGTGGGTGGGTGTGAATGGAGCAAAGAGCAGGGAAAAGGAGTACAAAGAGACCATTAGATTCCACATATAAGCCATAACAAATGATATTTATTTTTCTCTAGCTTACTTACTTCACTTACTATGATAATCTCCAGGTCCATCCATGTTGCTGCAAATAGCATTATTTCATTCTTTTTAATGGCTGAGTAATATTCCATTATATATATATATATATATATATATATATATACACACACACACACACACACCACATTTTCTTTATCCATTCATCTGTCAATGGACATTTAGGTTGCCTCCATGTCTTGACTATTGTAAACAGCGCTGTAATGAACACTGATTGTTTTTCATGTATTATTTGTGTGAAAAGTGTTACAAACCTATTAAAATATAGTACTATATAGCAGATTGTGTTAGCTGGGAAGCCAAGCTAACTTTGTTGGATTTATGAACAAACTGGACTCACAAATGTGCTCTTTATACTCCTTTTCCCTGCTCTTTGCTCCATTCACACCCACCCACTGTCATTAGCCGCACCACGCTCCACCAGTGATCCACTTTAGGGACCATCCACCCAGGACAGAACAATGCTAAGCCTTCCAGAAATGTTCAGAGGAAGGTGCCACTGTGGTTAGAGCATCCCACCAGGTGGCAGGGGAAATCCTGGTCCTGATCCGTAATAGGTTTGTAACACTTTTCACACAAATAATACATAAAAAGCAATCAAATATAGAAAATAAAGAAAACATTCTAAACTTAGAGAACAGTACCTTGAAAAGTACAGTGGTACAGTCCAACAACTGGTATACAGGGGCACGTTCACATCTGTGAAAGTTTGCAACTTGAAGGTTTCTATGTAGGGGACTTGATGTTGAAGCTGAAGCTCCAATACTTTGGCCACCTAATGCGAAGAGCTGATTCGTTGGAAAGAATCCTGATGCTGGGGAAAATTGAGGGCAGGAGAAGAGGGCAACAGAGGATGAGATGGTTAGATAGCATCACCAACTCAAAGACGTAAGTTTGAGCAAACTCCGGGAAATAGTGAAGGACAGGGAAGCCTGGAGGGATGCTGCAGTCTATGGGGTCGCAGAGTCGGACACAACTTAGTGATTGAACACCACCAAGTAGGGGACTTCTTGTCCTTCAGGAAGGTATACGGTCCTCGGCCCCTAGAGGGCACCCTGGAGGCACTTCCGGTCAGCGGAGCCTGATGGGAAAGCTGCTGAGGTGGAGGCCATCTTGTTATGAGGTGGAAGCCATCTTGTTATGAAGCAGCCTGGGTCATGGAGTGGGGGAGAGCTCCTCGGGGTGGTTTCTGCAGTGGTGATGTGGGTTGATTAGTCATGTGTTTGGTAGAACATGCAGCAACAGAGCTACGTATGGTAGCCATTGGTTGTTAGTTTTTCTAATTGCCAGAATTCATTTCCCCATTTATTGGAAATAGCACCCCAGGTTTTGTTTGTGGAGCTAAGCCTCTCTCCAGTGTACACTCTGGGTGGGACAGTGAATCAGAGGATTCTCCCACAGCCAAGAGGTGGGAGCACAATGCAGGCCAGGCGACTCAGACTCTCCTGAAAGACTTTGAGTCTGGTTTTTTTTTTTTTTTTTTGGCCGAGCCACATAGCTTGTGGGATCCCAGAGTACAGAGTCTTAACCACTTGACCGGTAGGGAATTCCCATGAGACTGTGATTCTTGAAGAGAACAAGGCATCATCAGCAACGAACACTTGGAGCATACCCATCAGTGACTCTCAGGTCCAATACTTGACCAGTTTCTATTGGTTCCTGTCCCATTTCAAGGCTGGGTACCCAATCTCCTGTCTACCCTGTGAGCTACCTTGTTTCAACAAGCTTCTCCTTTTGTCTGATTCGCTGAAGTTGATTTTTCTTGCTTACAACCAAGGAACTGTGACACATCATCGGCTGGTTCATAACTTGCGTTTGGCTGACTACAGATGGTGGGCAATAGTGTAGAGGCTTGGATAGGAGTTGCCAAAAGAAGAGATAGTGGGAATGCCTGAAATGTGGCCCATCAGGGTCCTTGGAGGATAAACAGGTTGACACTAGTTGGTGGGGGTAGAGGAAGTATTAAGTGACTGGTTTTTTTTTTTAATAATTTTGTTTATTTATTACTTTTGTTTTCGGCTGTGCTGGTTCTTTGCTGCTGTGCAGGCTTTTCTCTAGTTATGGAGAGTGGGAGCTACCCCCTAGTTGCAGTGCTCGGCTTCTTATTGCAGTGGCTTCTCTTGTTGAGAGCACAGGCTCTAGGGTGTGTGGGCTCAGTAGTTGCAGCTTAGCTGCCTGCGGCATGTGGGATCCTCCTGGACCAGGGATTGAACCCGTGTCCCCTGCATTGCAAGGCAGGATTCCTAACCACAGGACCACCAGGAATGCCCTAAGTGACTGTTTTGCTGACAGTATCTCTTACCACTGGGAATGAGCCAGCCAAGGGTATACAAGTGCAGAAGGTCAGAGATGGAGCCCAGAGAACACATATTCCAGGGACAGTTGGGATTGGGAAATGTGCAATGATCCTCAGATGTCCCCAGGCACAGAAGCCAGAAGTGATGTCACAAGATGGGATGTCATCAAGCAGACAAATGGCGCTTTCTGAAAAGGATATCTGCCTCCTACTGCTACCAGATTCAGAGAAAAACAGGCATAAGGTGGCCCCATCCTCTGATGGAGAAGTCATTCATTCTCAGCAGTGAGAGGCTGGTCAAGATAAACTGGGACTCTGCAGAGGTGGTAGGTAGGAATCTGTAGTGGAATGAGAATTTGGAGTCCTCGAGGGGATGGATCCTGGTTTATAGGGAGCTGGGGCAGGGGTGATGACAGTAAGTTGGACATGCTTGTCATAAGCAGTGGGGTGGGAAGAGCTTAGGAGTCACATGCCCTCCTCAGAGCATATATGTTGGCAGTGTCTATCTCTGCACAGGTGGCCCTGGGTTGTGTTGGAAGCCGGCTCTGTCAGACCAAGGCTTGCTCCATAAAGTCTCCTTGTGCTCTGAGTCCATAAATGCTCTGACCTGAAGGCAGAAACCAGTGCTTCCCTTGCCTCTTCCCTGCCCTCAGAATGCCAGCAGGCTGTGGAACCCTCTCCTGGGCCTGGGGCCTGGTGACAAGAGTCAGGGACCAGGCCACTGGCATCGGACCCATCCTCGCCTCGATAGTCCTGAGGGTGGGGGTGTTGGGGGCTCTGCAGCACGGGCCTGAGAGGGTGTGCATCAGGAATCTTGGTCGTAAGCAACAGAAACCAGCAGGTTAGAGTGGAAAACAAGTATACTGAAAAGATACTGGGTATCTCAGAGAAGGGCTAGGACTAGAAAATCCAACCTGGAGGAGACAGGGATAAAGAATACAGGACAGCGCTGCTGGTACTGCCCACTCTGGACCGTGGACACCACAGCCACCACGCCCACACTTGTGACACTGCGGGCGAGCGTGACTGTCATTCTGTCACAGCTGGGAAGGGTCCTTTGTTTCGTTAACTCTCAGGTCTGACTCTAGGGCAGTGCTTCTGATTAGGCTGAGTCTAAAAGATAAAATGAGAGAGAGACCGATATCTAGAGAACTCTTCTCTACCTCGACTTAATCTCCTTCTTTGACTTCTATCATCTGAATTCTTCCCACACATTTAATTTATTTATTTTTTGGCCACACCGCTCGACATGTGGCATCTTAGTTCCCCAACCAGGGATTGAACCTGCACCCCGCCGTGACTTCCACACACACTTTATAAAGAAGAAATCTGAACTGTCACCATAGTGGAAGCTGTGATGCCCACCCAGATCCCCAGCCAGTCGCTGGGTGCTGGCGGCTTACACGAACATCATGGCTGCGCCTTTTCCTCCCCTTCTCAGGACAACTGCCCTTGACTGACAAGAGCTGCCTGCTGGGAAGTTATGAACTCTTTTCCCTAGGAGGAGTGGGCAGCTCCAGCCACTGACTGACTGATAATGGGACTACAAACTGCCTGTGCCTCACAGTAGGTTACATTCCAGAGTCCCCCTCAGCCTTTACCTGAGACCACAACCTTCACCTGAGTTCACCTTCACAACACTTACCTGACACACACCCTTACTTGAAGCTTCCATTCCCCTTAGCTGTTTTGCCTCCTTTTCTCACTTGCCAGTTTTTCTTAAAAACAACCTCTCAATAAATTACAAGCACCTACTACCTTGTCTCAGGCTCGATTTCCCCAGTCCCACCTGCAATATCATTTCTCTCTGAGCCCTGCAGTCTAAGATGTCTTCCCTTCTGCTTCCCGGGCAGACGAGTTACAGTGATGAGGGGCAGGCAGGAGAGAGAAGTCAGGCTCTCCAGCCAGAGAGATAGGTCTTAACCCAGTAATCACGCCCGTAGCTGTAGGATAGTGATTGAGACAAATCTTGTGAAGGAAAGGCTGTATGAGAGGATCTGACCCAGTCAAGAGGTCAGGAAGGCTTCCCTGAGGAAGTGAAGAAATTCTCCATTAGGGCTATCAGCTTGGCCTGAGAGCTCTGTGAAGTGGAGTAAAAGTGTAAAGCGGGTAAACAGAGCCTCCCTACACAAAGGCCCCGAGGCCGGAGGGGATATGAAACAAGGCCGTTGAGATTGGAACAGAGAAAGGCGGTGGCACTGAGGCTGTGGGGACACAGCGGGGACTGACTCAGCTCTTTAGGGAATCTGGTCTTCATCCTAGAACAAAACAAGTGTTGGAGGGTATTCTGCTCCTGGGAGAGGAGTAAAGGGACGCGGTCCGTCTGTGGCTGGGAAGATTTCTCTGGCTGCAACACAGAGAAAGGGTAGGAACGGGGTGGCTGGGTGAGTTGGTGAGGGGAGAAGAGCGAGGAGAGCCCGTGGGGTTCAGGGCTGGCAGTGGGGAGGGGCCACAGATCTGGAAGATCTTTAGGAGTGATGCGAGCAAGATTTGGTGATGGGTTTTACGGGGCGGAGGCAGAAGAGGGAGTTGTCAAGGATGACATCTGAGTTTCTGGTTTTAGTATCCAGAGGGATTGTAGGAAAAGCTGGGAGAGCCAAGGGCAGGTGGCCACAGACCTCTGTGTTCCTCTGGAGCAAAGGAAAGAGAAGAGAAACCAAATGCAGATGCCTTTCATCTGTGTCCCCCACCCCCAATAGGGTCACCTACACACTGTCACTCAGGCCAGGTGGCTGGCTGTCCAATGGGGTTTTGCATACTGGGGAAGTATCCCAACCAGTGGTCTCAGATGACAAAGGGTGTCCTTCCACTCCTTATTTTTAAAAAGAATGTAAATACGTGTATAACCGCGTCACTTTGTTGTACAGCAGAGACTGGCATGGCATTGTAAATCAACTGTGCTTCAATAAAATTAAAAGGATAGGAATAAAAGGAATGTACATTTGCTCAGTCAATCCATCATTACCTTGAATAAACTCCTACTACGTTTATGATAAAGATAATGCAATTATTAAAAAAAAATCAGCCTTTCAAATTTTTATGGACCTTTAAAAATAATAAATGCATTCACCACAGCATAGTCAAAAGTTACAAAAGATAAAAACCCCTGCTCTAAAGCTTTCTTGGTTTAGGGATTTTTGCCAGATAAAAAACAAATGCCTTCAGGATAGTTAGTGCTCTAGAATGTCACTGTCACTTTTACTTTGGTGTCTGTTCACATCGTTTTATGAAAATGAGTCCCTGTGAAAGGAAATGGGAGACTGTGAGAGCACTAGTCACCTGAGAAAGATCAGGAGGCACCAGATTGTGAAAGGAGGCTGGAGAGTGGAGGACCAAGGACATCTCAGCTTTCCCAGTGACAAGCTGTTGGAGTCTTGGTCAGTCATCAAGGACAGGGCCCGAGTCAGGAGTCTGATCCTTGGTGGCATCTCTGTGGCTCAGGTCATACAGCACCGGTTCTAGTGCACTGCAGAAGTCATTGGGCCCCTTTTCTCCTTCAAATCTCTTTTCCCACCTGCGACCCCATTCATTAACTCAGCAAGTACATCTGGAGTTAAAACGTGTACCAGAAAACACGCTAAGTGTAAGCAAGGACTCTGCACGCATGGAAGTTACATTCTCTTCTGGAATGGACGTGAAGGTAGACAATAAACAATAAACAAAACCAAGATCATTACATGTCTTGTTGAGTGTGGCCAAGAAATAAACAGGAAATGGGAGAAACTGCCTAGGAGTGTTTTAGATAGAGTCACCAGGGAAGTCGGCTCTGAGTGGGTAACATCTGAGCTCTACTCGATGAAGTTGAAGTCATAGATGAGAAGGGTCTAGCCTCATTAAATAATGAAAATGAAGTCATAGATGAGAAGGGTTTAGGCTCATTAAATTCCAGGGGGAGAACATTCCAAGCAGAGGAGAAAAATACTCAAAGACAAGGAGACAGGAAAGAGCTTTCTGATAAAAATTAGGCTGGTACAGCTGAAGAACATGGATTGAGGAGGAGAGTTGTGTGAGATGAGACTGGTAAATTAGGTGAAGCAGATCACTTAGGACCTTAGGTGATCAGGGCTTAGCAGGGAAAGAGAAAAATCAAACCAGTTATTTTAAAAGAGAATTCTATATTAACAATTGTTAACTAGGTAACTGAAAAGGCTAAAAGCATAGAGTAAGGTATCATGAAGCTACAGGTTCAGGAAGCAGCTAACGTCCCTAGAGGTGAAGGAACAAAGGGAAAGCATGCTTTTGTTAGAACTCACAAACTTAGAGGAGGGGCCCCTTAGAGCTGAATTTCTGGACCTTAGAAAAGGGGGTGTGGCTGAGCTTCTGTTGATGTTTCTAAGTTCAGAGGAGGGGGCCTCTCAAGCCTGGACCCAGAACTCAGAGAAGGAAGCTCTAGCCAACTAGTGCTGGTATTTCTGTGGGTCATGATAAGGCTGGTTCTGTGTGCATCAGAAAAACTGAAAACTAGACTTGACTATTGCTAGGAAAAGGGGCAGTTACTGACGGAATGAAGAAAAGGTGATGTGTTCAGAAAAAGGAAGCAGACAGGAGGCAGTGAGGAATAGCTCCCTTCTTCCTCCTCTGAACTTAGTCTCATTGTACCACCCTATTGGCAAGGTACTAAAAAAGAAAAAAGCTGTCGAAAACAAAAATAGAATTTTTAGACTCTCAGATCCAGAAAAACAAATTTAGAATAAAAGGATGAGTTTAGACCTGAGAGGCAATAGACGAATAATGGACACAGACTGTGTATGCCACAAAAATAGAAATTTGGGTTTTAAGAGCAGTGGGAAGACACTGGTTGGTTTTAAGTGGGAGTCAGTGTGATGAGATTTTTCCTTTGAGAATATCTCTCAGGCTACTGTGTAGAAAGCAGAGCAGAGACAAGCAGGGTCAGAATCAAGAAGACCAGTTAAGAAGCTCTAGCAGTTTCTATATGATGCATTCAATTTTCTTAATAATGACAGAGTATTTAAATGATTTTTATTGGGTGAAATGTGTTTTGGGGGAAACTGTTCAATATTTATCTAAGTTATCAAAATTTCTCCAGGCAGGAATACTGGAGTGGGTAGCCATTCCTTTCTCCAGGGGCTCTTCCCCACCCAGGGATTGAACCCAGGTCTCCTGCATTGGCAGGCAGATTCTTTACCATCTCAGCCTCCAGGCAAAATAGTAGATACTTGCTTTGTGGGATATTTTCATTATAAAACTACACGTGTTATATAGGTTTTTTGAGGTGCAACTAGCAAGTGTTCACTAGAATAGACTCAGATATTCAGGCCCCATTATTATCATGCCCATGAAAATAAAGATGGGAACTTTCCTAGTAGCCTGGCTTAGGGTCAGCCAAAGAGCCACATTACTTTTGAGGAAATTTAAGTGGGTGTATGCTCCATGGAATCCAATGACCCTAACTAAACTATGATTATTTCTTATAACACTACTTGGCTTAGGACGTAGAGCACAATACTAGCCCATGAGTCACTGTGAAGGGGCAAAGGCATATATCAATTTGAAAGTCTGGCTTAAATAAAAGAACAGTTTTAGATTAAGTAGGAAAATGAGTTGACTACCTATTCTTCAGACCATCATTCATAGATATTATTTTTGTAACCAAACTTTTGATATGTAGTCATGTCGTTATACTCCCAAATCATATCTGAAGAGCCTGGCATATAGTAGTTGCTCACTAAGTACTGTTTAAATGAATGAGAGCCATTTTATGTTACTGATTAAGAGCATACTTTAAGTAGAGATAGGTCACTTGACTGGATAAAAGCCCAATGTGCAAAGAAGGGCCAAGGGAGTATTCATAAGGACAGCACATTTTATATTAGAGAACAGTTCTGAGATTATTCCAGCACAGAACAGATGGGTGACTAAAGTCCAAATTTCTGTGCCT
This sequence comes from Neotragus pygmaeus, assembly GCA_006410875.1. Classification (NCBI taxonomy): domain Eukaryota; kingdom Metazoa; phylum Chordata; class Mammalia; order Artiodactyla; family Bovidae; genus Neotragus; species Neotragus pygmaeus. The sequence goes on from SJYV01053851.1 coordinate 77,375, forward strand.
TGAAACACAGTTTTTTATATGTAAGTATTAACAAATGCTCAAAACAACCACTATGAAATTTCAATAAAGCAGTAATAGAATATCTAATGCTAAGAAAACAGTTAGCTATATATATATATATATATATTTATATGTGTGTGTGTATTTGTGAATTTCTAGGCTGTATTCTGTTTCATTGGTCAGTATATCATTATATTAATATACCAATACCATACTGTCTTAATGAATAAACTTGATAGTAAATATTGAAATCATGAAATATAAGTCCTCCAACTTATTTGTATTTCAACTTTTGGTTAATTCTAAGATTTTGCCTTTCCTCATAAATTTTAGTATCAGTTTGTCTGTTGGGATTTTAACTAGGATTCCATTGACTCTGTAATTTGGACAAATTGACATGTTACTGTTGAGTATTCTAATTGAAGAATAAATGATATATTTTCATTTATTTAGATCTCCTTTAACTTCTTTCAGCAGTGTTTTGCTGCGGAAGTAATCCCATATTTAATGTTTATACAACAGAGTGCTGGTGAGCCAACTCTTCTGGCAAGGTGGGAGGTCACAGAGCCCTAATGTGTTTTGATTGCCAGGTTCTGGGGTGTGAATACTCAAACCATGATCAGCTTCAAGCTCTCAATGTGATGTCACCCAACATGGAGTTCTGAAGAGATGAGAGAAGGAGCTGTTGTGTGAGCCGATTCCAACACACATTGGATAGTAAATATTTCATAGTTTTGGTGCCATTTTAAATTCCTGACATTGTAACTGTTCTGTTGTTGAGTGATGGGATTTTCTTGTCTTCCTTTAAAGAGAGTTAAAGTCTGTTTTCTTGGGGCAGTTAAGTTACTTGCAGATCAGGCTGACCTTTTTGAATTACAGCTTTATTTTACAGCCTTTACTTTAGGCTTAGTTTAGCTCTTCTATTGATACTACGGCATGACCCTTCTGAGGTCTTTACTCAGTACCCCAAGTGTTCAACAAGCACTTTCTACTCTGCACAGGAAGAACTCAGGTCTCAGTCCTGTGTCAGCTTTGGGGATTGTTTAGCTTAGAGAGTCCCATCAGCTGTTCTTTGCTAGGCCTTCAGGGTTTCATCCAAAATGTGCCAGATTAGTAGTTACACAAAGTATCAAGGGAGTCTCCATGCAGATTTTTGAAGCACTTCATTATTTTTTTAATTTTTAATGTTTCATATTGGGTTGAAGTTGATTTGTAATGTGTTAGTTTCAGGTTTACAGCAAAGTGATTCACATATACAAATACATATGTCTATTCCTTTTCAAATTCTTTTCCCACTTAGGTTCTTATAGAATATTGAGCAGAGTTCCCTGTAATATATAGTAAGTCCTTGTTGTTTATCTATTTTAAATATAGTAGTGTGTATATGTCAATTCCAAATTCCCAGTTTATCCCTCTCCACCACCTTTCCCTTTGATAACCATAAGTTTCCTTTCTATGTCTATGAGTCTGTTTCTGTTCTGTAAATAAGTTCCTTTGTATCATTTTTTTTAATATTCCACATATAAGCAATATCATATGATATTTGCGAAACACTTTCTTTATATAGTGTCTCTTTAATACTCCCCCCACAGCCCCCACCACATCCCCTCTTCAGCCTCCAACAACGCCAGTCTTTGTCTCTTTAATTCAACAAGATCTCATGGGTTTTGACTGAGTTCCCAACCCCTGAGCAGCAGTTTAATAGCTAGAGTGATTATGGGGCTCCCTTATTTGTTTCCCTCATCTCCGAGGGCACATTCTTCACTCCCTATTGTCCCAATATCTGAATAGTTGTTTCATTGATTTTGTCCCGTTTTCTAGTTGTTTATACCGGAAGGGCAAGTTCCATTTCAATTACTCCTTCACAGCCAGAACAGAAGTTATTGGTTTGTTTTTTAATCTGAGTCAATACATACTTAATGGAAAATGTTTGTGTTAAAAGGGCTGCTTTGTGTACTAAGGGCTCTGAGAGCAATAGAAACCAGTTTAGGGGAAAACCAATGTGCATATTCTAGCTGAAAAGAGAGAACTGGGGAGGTTTTTAGGAGAAGAAACTCAGAAGAAGTTCAGATGTTTCAAATCCAAACCAGAACTCCTAATCTTTGCCCCAGACCTGCTCCTCCAAGTATGCCCTATCTCAGTTAATGGCAACTCCTTCCTTAGAGTTGATCAGACTAAAAACTTTGATGACATCCTTGTGCCCTTTCTTTCTCTCTCTTATTCCACATCCAATCCATCAGCAAACTCCATCAGACCTATCTTTAAGCTAGATGTAGAATTCAGCCCTGTCTCATGGCCTCCACTGTCCCTACCCTGGCTCAAACCATTAGCAGAATCTCCTGCTTCCACCCTTGTCTTCCTACAACCTATTCTCAATTCAAGCAGCCAGAGAGATCCTTCCATTGTGTATCTTCCCAATTCAAACCCTTCAGTAAGCTCCTCATCTCCCTTAGAATGCAATGGGGACTTCCCTGGCAATCCAAGTGTTAAGAATCTGCTGGGCAATATAGGGGATGTGGGTTCGATTCCTGATTGGGGAACTAAGATCCCACAAGCTGAGGAGCAGCTAAGCCCGCAAGCTGCAATTACTGAGCCTATGCACCACAACTAAAGGATCCATGTGCTGCAACGAAAGATCCTGCATGACGCAAGGAAGATTCTGCATGCCACGACTAACACCCGACACAGCCAAATAAATATTTTTAAAAAGCTTTGCAGTGGTTTACAAGGTCTCCCCTTACCTTTCTCCCTTTGACCTTTACTCTTCTCCCCCATGCTCACTCTCCTCAGACCACACTGGTCTCCTTCCAGTTCCCATTTTCGAGGGCTGCCTCGACCTCAGGATCTTTGCCCTTATTCTTCACTTTTCCCTTAATACTTTTCCCCCAAATACTCACATGGCTTGCTCCTTCATTTCCTTAAGTCTCTGCTCAAATGTCCCTTCTCAGTGAGGCCTTCCCTGACCACTCCATTTAAAATTGCTGTGACCTGACCTCCACCTGTGCTCTGGCATCCCCACCACATCCTTCTTCCCTGCTTAATGTTTTTCCATAGCGCTCATCCCTCCTAGTCTGTGATATAATTTATTCATTTTGTTCATTGTCTGTCCTCTCCCACCACCACCGTCACCACCACTATAACGTAAATTCTGTAAGTCAGGAAGTTTTGTCTGTATTAGTCATTGATGCTCAGCACCTAAAACTGTATCAGGCACAGTCAGCCTCAGTAAGCATTTCGTGAATAGATGAATGCCAAGGCAATGGTAGGGGAGGTAATCACTGAAGGATCATTTCAGGATGAGGGGATGGCACAAACAGCAATGAAAGGTTAAAGAGTGAGATGAGAAACCAGTTTAGGGGAAACTGAAATGAGATGTATATAGCTGGAATGAAGGGCCTGTGCAGATATAGCCAAGAGGCAGGGGATGGTTTGCCATGCTAAGGTCTTTGAATTTCAGCCTAAGGCAACGAGGTGTCATTGAAAGATTTTCAAGCTCAGTGGAGAGAGCTATGAAACCTGATCATGTCAGTAGTTTAGAAAGATCGCTCTGCCAGAGATATCAGTTTAGAAGTGGTGAGGCCAGACCCAAGGAGACCAGTTGTTTCTAATTGCAGCAAATCTGATGACAAATGATGAGGACTCTAAATCAATGGCCAAAGGTATTAACACAGAAAGGGAGTGAATTCGAAGGATAGTTAGGAAGTTAAATCTTCAGGACTCTGTAAACAAATCAGTTGTGAGTTGTGAGACAGAGCAAGAGTTCAGGATGACAACCAGATTTCTAACTTGAGTAACTTGAGAGGTGATGGTGCCATTCACTGAACACAGATGAAAAGCAATTATACAGCCTCACCCGTCATCTTCCTGTTATTGGGTCACCAGGGCCCAGTGATGATGGGCGCAAAGCCCAAGCCATTCATCTAAATTCACCGTATGTGAACACCCAGCTGGTGGCAGGAAGTCTGACCTGAGCACCATGAGTCAGAAGCCTCCCTTCTATTATGAAAGACCAAGCCTATAATATAAACACTGCTTTAATTTGTTAAACAGAGCTTTGTGGCTTCTTGCCCCACCTTAACTGCCCTATGAAGTAACTGGAGAAGGAAATTATGCGTGTTTCCCTAAAGAGAAGTTTAGATTTGCCTAAGATTAGAAAGGTACGGGCGACAAGGATTGTCACTACCAGAACCCGCCGTGACAATGAATGTTTATGCAAAGTACAGTGTTAGACACCAAACTAGGCTCATGTGCCCTTGAGGTGCTACTTTATACCTCTGCCTTTGTGAGAAGATCTTTTCCTTTAATTGGGTAGTGAGGGGAGTGGTGAAGAAGACACTTGGCTGACCAGACTGGTCAAGCTTGGAGCCAATGGTCAGGTAGTCAGATCACCCCCACCATGAAGTTCAAGCAGCCTGAGTTTCCCTCCCAGGCTGGGACTGGCTGGAGCAGTGAAACAGGCTGTGGGATGAGGAGTCCAGAGAGAGCACCCAGGAAGACAGCCTGAAGTTATCACTCACCCAGCAGAGGGATCAGGCTGACGGGTGAAATTTGAGTGTGAAGCAAAGAGACTATGAGCAGAGTTAGCAAGAGGGAGTAAGTCAGTTTAGTAGAAAGGAAGGGACACATCCTGAAAAGATTCCTTGAGGGTCTGGAAAAGAGAAGCAGAACCTGCCTGTGAGTATACAGAAAGCTGCTGAAGAAACTCACTTAAACATGAGCAGTTTACATAGCAGCTGTGCCACATTTTATGGAATGGAAGTGGTAGAGGATGGAATAGAACAAAGGAGATTAAGATTTAACGTCACACTGTAGGAAAGTAGAATATTGCATTTATTCATTTAGAAAGCTTTTACTAAGTACCTGTGCTGTGCTGTGCTAAGTTGCTTTAGTCGTGTCTGACTCTTTGTGACCCCATGGACTGTAGCCCGCCAGGCTCTTCTGTCCATAGGATTCTCCAAGCAAGAATATTAGAGTAGGTTACCATGCCCTCCTCCAGGGGATCTTCCTGACTCAGGGGTCGAACCTGCATCTTTAAAGTCTCCTGCTTTGGCAGGCAAGCTCTTTACCACTAGTGCCACCTGGGAAGTCCTATTAAGTACCTGTACTGTGCCGTGCTAAGTCACTTCAGTCATCCAATTCTGTGCAACACTGTGACCTGGAGCCCTCCAGGCTCCTCTGTCCATGGGATTCTCCAGGCAAGAATACTGGAGTGGGTAGCCATTCTCTTCTCCAGGGGATCTTCCCCACCCAGGGATTGAACTGGCATGTCTTATGTCTAATCTGCATTGGCAGGTGGGTTCTTCACCACTAGTGCCCCTGGGAAGCCCTGTTAAGTACCTACAAATACATAAAACAATATTGCCACCTGAATGGAAGAAAAAAATTATAGGTTAGTACAGTGGTAGGAGGCTTTTAACACATATATAACTTCTAATGAAGTGTTACTCCTAATTAGAAAAATGACATGTATACAATTTCTTTTTTGATGATACAGCTAAAGATGGCAATTCTGAGTTAAATATATATTGTGTAAGAGTTTTACCCCATGGTTTTGACATAGATAACTTTTCTTGGTTACTAATTAAACCCTCCTATAAGTTTTAATCCATGACTCAAGTCAGGAGGCTTACCATCATGATGAATATTTTAAAAATGATAAATGAAATAAAAGCATTTGAGTTTAAAAGATTGCCATAGATCCTTTTTTTTTTTTAACAGTTCCTTGTGCTGTTCTTCAGAGGCTAGATAGCTTTATTGAACTATTGAGAATTAATGGATAGAAAAGAAAAAAATTTTTTCCTGCACAACCAGTCAGCTCACTCTGAATGGAAAGACTGTTCCCTGGGCCTTTTACATATTTGTGAAACATGGGTAATGTTCTATGTTGTTGCACTAACTTGTTTTTACCTCTCCATGTACTATAAATAGCATTGGAGAAAGCAGCAGGTCACCATTAAAAATTTACCTCATTAGATAGATAGATATGAATATAGATATATATATATTTTTTTACTGCAATCCTAACACCTTGCTTGAGTACAGTAAAATGCATTTGGGTCACTGAGAAAACAGATGGCTGTGTTATTCACTCTCTAAATATATTAGTGTTCAGATAAAGCTATGGTTCCCTTTTTGCTGATATGTTTACAATTTCTTTGTCTGAACTAAAAAGAGGAAGTATTACAATATGATCATTTCCTTAAATAATGACATGGCACAATGTGTGAAATGTGATAGGAAAAACAAACAATTATGAATTCTTCATGAAACTAAAACCTGTGTTTTGACGGAAGAAAGACTAAGGCGATCAAAAAGTGGATTTTAAATGCAGTTTGTTTGTTTTTTCCAAAGAGCACATTTGTGTAATATATAATCTGATATGTGGTACTTGTAGGCAAAAGGGACAACCTCAGTCATCCAAGTTCTAAAGATGCTTTTTTTTTTTGGTGTTCTCTGCAGTAATCAGACATTCATTTCCAACATTTAAATGCTACTTTCTGAAGAGAGGATACATCTGGTTAACTGATGGCCAGGAAGATTAATGATAAATTATACTGCATTTCAGGATTCCCTGATAGCTCAGCTGGTAAAGAATCTGCCTGCCATGTGGGAGACCCTGGTTTGATCCCTGGGTTGGGAAGATCCCCCAGAGAAGGGAATGGCTCTCCAGGATTCTGGCCTGGAGAATTCCACGGACTCTAAAAGTCCATAGGGTCACAAAATGTCGGACACGAGTGAGCAACTTTCACTTTCACATTGTGTTTCAGTTCTTCTCTCCCAGTGGCACTGTTTTCTAATAAATAACAAACACATTTTCCACATCAGAGGATTTCGCTGTCCCTCTGTGTTATGACGACTGCATGTTACCTCAAAACATAGTGCCTTGAGGCACTATAATCATGCATTATATAACGTATTTATTACCTCTTACTGTTTCTTTGGTCAAAAATTCAGACCAGGAACAGAATGGATGGCTGGTTTCTGATCTACAATATCTGGAGCATCAACTGGAAAATTGAAAGACTGGAACCATCTGAGAGATCATCCACTCTCACTGTATGACAGTGGCTGATGCTGGCTCATGGCTGGGGGCTGGCTGGGGCTGTCAGCCAGGATATCTGCACTGGACCTCTCTGTGTGGGCTGGGTTTCCTTACAATGTGATGACTGAGTTCTAAGGGCATGTATCTAAAGAGAGAAGGAGAAAGAGAGGGAGGTTGTATCTTTTGCATGGGCTGGGCTTCAAAGTCACATGTTTAGTGATGGTCTGCCAGACTCCAGTGCTTTGGGCAGCCACAAGTCCCTGTTGAAGTTCAAGTTCATAAGCTTGAGACAGAGATCTTATCTCATATAGGAGGTTGTAAGACATGCATGTAGGATGGGAAAAATGTATAAATAGAGCCATCTTTGGAAGATACAATCTGCTACACTATGATTCTAGAAAGGTCTCCCAACCAAGCACTAACCAGGCCGAACCCTGCTTAGCTTCTGAGATCAGACAAGATTGGGCGCATTCAGGGTGGTATGGCCATAGATTAGAAAGGTATTGGAGATTCAAGTTGCTACATGATTTAAATTTTAATAATTTTATTACAAATAAGATAGCTACTCATATGAAAAATTTAGAAAAATATAAAGGGAAAGAGTCCAATAAAGTCCTACCACCCAAATAAACCACAGCTAGAGAGGATGAAAGTTTTCATATAGTCACATCTACAATTTCCCCCTGTGGTCTCTTTCATTGCCTTCCCCTCCCAACTTTTAATGACAGTTTCGAGGGTATTTCTAAGAACATCTATTTGCTTTCCACATAGATTCACCGAATGTTCACATTTTGCAATATTTGCTGTATCTTTCCTCTTGCTAAACTGGTAAAAATGTTAGTTAGAAAGCTAGTTTTAGATATCATGATACTGCCTCAACATATTGTTATTGTTGTTCAGTTCTAAGTTGTGCCCCACTCTTTGCGACCCCATGGACTGCAAACATGCCAGGCTTCTCTGTCCTTCGCTCTCTCTCGGAGCTTGCTCAAACTCATGTCCATTGAGTCAGTGATGCCATCCAAGCATCTCATCCTCTGTCATCCCCTTCTTCTCCTGCCCTTAATCTTTCCTAGCATCAGGGTCTTTTCCAATGTGATGACTCTTCGCATCAGGTGGCCAAAATATTGGAGCTTCAGCTTCAGCATCAGCCCTTCCAATGAACATTCAAAGTTGATTTCCTTTAGGATTGACTGATTGGATCTCCTTGCTGTCTAAGGAACTCTCAAGAGTCTCCTCCAGCACCACAGTTTGAAAGCATCAATTCTTTGGCACTCAGCTATTGCAGTATGTATCTCCTAAGAATAAGGGCATTATCCTAAATACTCACAACACCATTATCATCTAAGAAAAGTAATAGTCTCATGCTGCTGCTGCTAAGTCGCTTCAGTTGTGTCCGACTCTGTGTGACCCCATAGATGGCAGCCCACCAGCATCCGTCGTCCCCAGGATTCTCCAGGCAAGAAAACTGGAGTGGGTTGCCATTTTCTTCTCCAAAGCATGAAAGTGAAAAGTGAAAGTGAAGTCACTGAGTCGTGTCCAACTCTCAGTGACCCCATGGACTGCAGCCCACCAGGCTCCTCCATTCATGGGATTTTCTAAGCAAGAGTACTGGAGTGGGGTGCCATTGCCTTCTCCTAATGCTATCTAATATCCATTCTATATTCAATATTCTCCATTTGTTTCATGACCATCTTTCACAGCTTAAAAAAAAAGTTAGAATCCACTCAAGATTGACATTTGGCTCCTGTGTGATTTTGGCTCGTTTCCTGACCTGGATCCTGTGCCCTCAGTTCCCATCTCTGGCAGATACACCCTTAGCTGGGAGATCCCTGTCCACCCACGGAGTTGTTGTGAATATCACATTCATTCATTTCAACTAATACTTATTTGATACCTACTGTGTGCTGGACCATCATGCTCTCAAGGAGCTTACACTCTAGATAGACAATAGAAAAGAACAGTCTTTGAGAGTTAACAATGCTATATAAATATGGGGGATTATCCTTTCAGATTAAAGGCCTGGAGCAAATCTTGAAAAAAAAAATCTCCTTTATGCAAAATAAAAACAATTTGGATTAAAATTAAATCATTTCTATTCTGTAGAGGTGATTGGCAAGCTCAATGAACAGATTAGTAGTACTGAGCAGAATGACAATTTTGGAAGTTGTTGTTGTCTTATCCACTTTAAATTCCAAAGTGCATGTGTGCTCAGTCATGTCCAATTCTTTGTGATTCCATGGACTGCAGCCAGCCAGGCTCCTCTGTCCCTCACTATCTCCAAGAGTTTGCTCAGATTCATGTCTGTTGAGTTGATGATGCCATCTAATCATCTCATCCTCTGCCACCCAGTTCTGTTGCCTTCAAATTTTCCCAACACCAGGGCTTCCCAGGTGGTCCAGTGGTAAAGAAAATCTGCCAGCCAATGCAGGAGGCACAGGGGACATGGGTTCGATCCTTGGGTGGGGAAGATCCCCTGGAAGAGGGCATGGCAATCCACTTCAGTATTCTTGCACAGGAAATCCCACGGACAGAAGAGCCTGGGGGGCTACAGTTCATGAGGTTGCAGAGTTGAACTCAACTGAGCACGCATGCACTTTGGAGTTTAAGTGTATAAAAGCACCATGTAAAGAGGTTCTTTTGCTTCTAATTAAATAAAAGTATGTATATGTATTCATGTCTGTTGAGTTGATGATGCCATCTAATCATCTCATCCTCTGTTGCCCAGTTCCACCCAGTCACATAATATTTGCTAATTTTTGACTTTCTTAGTTTTTATTTTTCTAAATACTTAATCAGCAAAAAAGCAAACCCGTGTTATTAGAACACAGAGATGGGAGACTCACAGGGGTTAGAGCTGAAAGGGGCTATAGAGGTCATCTAACCCAGATTCCACATTTTTACAGATGATCTCATCAGTGGTTATTTTAGAGGAATTTGTATGAATTTTAAGGCTCTAGACACACACAGTTTCTATCTGTAGAAGCCCAATTTTGAAATCTTGCTTATTGGATAAAACAACCAGAATCTTATATGACCTTAATCTTTGTTCCTCATCTTCCAGTTACATGGATTTTCTTTTCTGCCCTGTGACAGCTGAAGTAGTAGTGGTGTGACAGTGTAACATGCATTGTGTAACGATGCTCGCCTGTTTGGAGGTCTTTCACATGCCGCTAGAAGGGTGATGGATCTTCTCCAGCAGTGTGAAAGAGGTCACTTTGGAGCCTTTCTCTGAAACAGCTGACAGGCCTTGCTTCTTCCCGTCTTTGGCTCTAAGCCACTCAGCAATGTGGTTGGAGAATGGATGCTAATACTTGGGGATTTTATTCTCCTGGTTTAACAGTTCTGGGTGCTGTTGGTTCTTAGGGAAATTCAGGACAGTGCCTTCTGTTACTTTTGGGTTGGCTTGATGACCAAGGGGGCTCTGGTCAGATGAGGACAAATTAGTCATTTGTTCATTCATGTGCTGGTGCCCCTGTATTTAGGAACAGATGTTCTATGGATGGCAAAATGGAGGATTTTTTATAAAACTGAATGAGCATCCTCTTGGGACTACTTAGGGACCTAGCAGAGCCCCATGTGTTACCCTTACCCTGACTTTTAGGCTTCTTTGTTTTTATCATTGAGGATATTATATAGGTTTTCTTAAAATAAACTAATAATCTCTTGATCCAGAGAGACTGGTTTACAATTTACAATTTTTGATGATCTTTCAGAACTTACCAATGAATTAAACAATAATTAGCAATGCCATGTTAACTCATTTCAATATACTGGAGACTGCCTATGTTCTCTTATGCCTCTCTCCAAAAAATGCCTCAGGTTTGAGCATGTGATAAACATTTAGTACAGTACAGTAAACCCAGTATTTAACTAGGATTCGAGGAATGTGATAAAAGCTGGCAATGGGGAAACCACTAGAGAATGGTGGTAGGTATATCCCGCTTCAAAAATATGACCCAGGTATGGTCAAATTCTTTTTCCAGATCTTCTTCAGCTTAGTTGAGAAAGGCAATAATTTCCAGAAAGAAGTTACGGATACTGTGGGTGGGTGGGGAAGCTAAATTAAACATACAGACTAAAAGAAATATCACTTACTCAGTCATGCATTTAACAAATATTCATCAATATCTAGTATACACTGGAGACAAGCAGTGAATAAAACTTTAGAGAAGGTATATAGTTTTTAATAATTTTTAAATCATTTAATTTTCACAATAACCCTAGAAGTTAAAACTATTGTCTTTTTGCATTTTGCAGATGAGGAAACTGAGGCATGGCATGGTTAAGTAGCCCAAAGTTACTCAGTTGGGAAGTGACAGAGCCATAGGAGCAATAAAAATATAGATAACCTTTGCAAAACCCTGTAGCTTGGATGTTTCTGGCTTGGGAGCATTATTTTAAAAGGATTATGTGTAATCACAAAGGATAGCAAATCTGAATCTTATTCAAGAATCCATCCTAGTTATATATCCAAACATCGATTTTGTCTTTCTCCTAAAAGACCACAAATAATAAAATTAAGCAAAAGAAGGAGGTGACTGGATAAAAGTGGTGAGACATATTTTTAATGCAAAAAGCTTTTCATGTTGTATTATGTCAACAGCTTATTCATTCATTTGGCTTCCAATAACTGAAACCTAGCCACATAAAAAATAAAACACAAATACCACGTCTCTTTATGGCATGAAACACTACTGAAGCAATAAATTCTGAAGCTGAACTGCTTAGATTCCCTATACATTTAACTGTTATAAAATGTACCTTCTATACATTTATATTAACAGAACCACAATTGTTAGTATGTAATTGATAGTAATATTATATAATAGAGTAGTCATTTGACTTTCTCAATGACCCCATACTCAATAGCTAGAAGGCATAGGGGATGTGAGAGACCTTTGAGGAGTTGGGAAGGATCTGTCACTTTGGGGATCATGCAGAGAAAAGAACAGCTCTGTCAGGAAGGAGGTTCAAAAGTATAATTCAAAAATTGAATTTTATTTTTCAGCCACACCTGTCAGCATGTGGATCTTAGTTCCCAGACCAGGGATTGAACCTGTCTCCTCTGCATTGTCCAGTGGAGTCTTAACCACTGGACCGCCACATAAGTCCAAGCCCATGATTCAAAAGAGAGCTCTTTAGGAGACATTGGGCTTCCCTGGTGGCTCAAATGGTAAAGAATCTGCCTGCAATGTGGGAGACCTGGGTTCGATCCCCAGGTTGGGAAGATCCCCTGGAGGAGGGCATGGCAACCCACTCCAGTATTCTTGCCTGGAGAATCCCCATGGATAGAGGAGCCTGGTGGGCTACAGTCCACGAGGTAGCAAAGAGTCGGACATGACTGAGCAACTAGAGCAACTAAGCACAAGTCTCACTGCTTCCAATATGACTGGTGACTGGATTGAGCCAGAGTTCAAATTTTTCTGCTTTTCACAGAATTAATTTAAAGAAAATATTGTTAATATAGTATTCTTATTTCTACCAGTGGGGTCCTTCTATGTCATTATTCCTATCTTTAATTATTTTCTAGAGTTCTAGAGTTACTCTTACCTTTAGGAAAGTTTTGTACATGGCTACAGTTTCCTCTAAATATTATGCCAATATTCTTAAAAGTATCCTCAAAGCTGGTGGAAATGAAGGAAGGAAAGGAAACTAATGTTTATTGAATACCTACCATGTGTCTGGCATAGTTCTCAGTGTTTTACATAGCACATGTAGTTTAGTTCTCATAACAACTCTAAGAAGTAGGCACTACTATTACTCCACAGATGAGAAAATAGATTCCTAGAGAGGTAAGTCTTACAATAATGAAATGAATGGCAGGATATAAAATCCTCAGCTCTTGCTTCTCTTTTGTTTGTGAGGCTGTTGCTGGGTTATACTTGCTGCAAAAGTTTGTTGCTAGTGCTAAATTATGCAACAATAATAACAAAATAACAAACCATTATTTACTGTACACCTAGCATTCCAGGCATGTATCATATATCATCATTAATTTTATTCCCATAAAGTTGGTGCTGTTTTCCATTTTTATTGATAAGGAGCCCAGACCAGAATGTAAATTAATGCCCAGCTTCCTCCACTGAGAAAGTTTCCCTTTGAAAGAAAAAGTCAGTGTGCTTCGTGACAGAGATGATTCTATCTTCTGGCACTAGCTCCTTATCTCCTTGAGATCACACTTAGAGTAGCACAGGTTTAGAAAGATCAAGTAACACTCACAGTCTCACAGGTCATGAGTGTTAGAGACAGGATTCCAATGCAGGTCGCCCTGCTCTTCCCCAACACCACACTATCTTCCCAGCGTTCAGGGAATAAGCTGCTGGCCTCAACAACAGCTCTTCAGAATGTTCTCTCTTCGTTGTGCTTTCCCGCTCCCATTTCTTGCCATCATTTCACAATGCATATGTTATATGAGGAAAACAATGGCTATTACAAATGTTCTGTTAGAATTACAGAAGAGTGAAATTGGTACATAGTAATCCATGGAGGTGAGAACAAGATATTGTCCAAGAAATTAAAATAAGAGAAACAATACACAAGCAATCCCATTAAAAAATGAGCAGAAGACCTGAGTAAACAGTTTTCCAAAGAAGACATACAGATGGCTAATGGGCACTTGGAAAGATGCTCAGCATCACTAATTGTTAGAGAAAAGGAAATCAAAATCACAATGATATATTACCTCACATGTGCCAGAATGGCTAACATCAAAAAGTCTATGAATAGCAAATGTTGGGGAGGATGTGGGGAAATGGGAACACTTGGACACTGTTGGTGGGAATGTAAATTGGCACAGTCACTGTGGAAAGTGGGGCTTCCCTGGTGACTCAGATGGTAAAGAATTTGCCTGTAATGCAGGAGACCTGGGTTTGAAATTCCCACTGTGGAAAACAGCATGGGATTTCCTCAAAAAAACTAAAAATAGAACTACTAGGTGATCCAGCAATTCCACTGCTGGATATATATCTGAAGAAGACAAAACAAATCAACTTGAAAATATGCATGCACTCCAGTAGCAGTATTATTTACAACAGTCAATATATGGAATTTTGCCGGGAGAAATCTCAGTAACCTCAGATATGCAGATGACACCACCCTTATGGCAGAAAGTGAAGAGGAACTAAAAAGCCTCTTGATGAAAGTGAAAGAGGAGAGCAAAAAAGTTGGCTTAAAGCTCAACATTCAGAAAAGAAGATCATGGCATCCAGTCCCATCACTTCATGGGAAGTAGATGGGGACACAGTGGAAACAGTGCCAGACTTTATTTTTTGGGGCTCCAAAATCACTGCAGATGGTGACTGCAGCCATGAAATTAGAAGACGCTTACTCCTTGGAAGAAAAGTTATGACCAACCTAGATAGTATATTCAAAAGCAGAAACATTACCTTGCTGACTAAGGTCCGTCTAGTCAAGGCTACGGTTTTTCCTGTGGTCATGTATGGATGTGAGAGTTGGACTGTCAAGAAGGCTGAGCGCCGAAGAATTGATGCTTTTGAACTGTGGTGTTGGAGAAGACTCTTGAGAGTCCCTTGGACTGCAAGGAGATCCAACCAGTCCACTCTGAAGGAGATCAACCCTGGGATTTCTTTGGAA
>SJYV01053851.1:93998-105982 GCA_006410875.1 Neotragus pygmaeus
AGCCATGACATTAAAAGGGGCTTACATCTTGGAAGAAAAGTTATGACTAACCTAGATAGCATATTCAAAAGCAGAGACATTACTTTGCCGACTAAGTTCCGTTTATTCAAAGCTATGGTTTTTCCAGTGGTCATGTATGGATTGGAGAGTTGGACTGTGAAGAAGGCTGAGCGCAGAAGAATTGATGCTTTTGAACTGTGGTGTTGGAGAAGACTCTTGAGAGTCCCTTGGACTGCAAGGAGATCCAACCAGTCCACTCTGAAGGAGATCAACCCTGGGATTTCTTTGGAAGGAGTGATGCTAAAGCTGAAACTCCAGTACTTTGGCCACCTCATGCGAAGAGTTGACTCATTGGAAAAGACTCTGATGCTGGGAGGGATTGGGGGCAGGAGGAAAAGGGGACGACCGAGGATGAGATGGCTGGATGGCATCACAGACTCGATGGACGTGAGTCTGAGTGAACTCCAAGAGATGGTAATGAACAGGGAGGCCTGGCGTGCTGTGATTCAAGGGGTTGCAAAGAGTCGGACATGACTGAGTGAGTGAACTGAACTGATACCAGTATTATTTATAATATCCAGTATATGGCAACAACCCAGTTGTCCATCGACAGAACAGATGAATGGATAAAGGAGATGTGATATATACACATACACATGCACAGTGGAATACTACTCAATCCTAAAAATGAATGAAGTTTTGCCATTTGCAGAAACATGGATGGACCCAGAGAGTATTATCCTTGAAATAAGTTAGACAGAGAGAGATAAATATTATGTTATTTTATACATATCACTTATACATGGAATATAAAAATTTAAAACAAATAAATATATACAACAAAACAAAAACAGACTCACAAATATAGAAAACAAACTAATGGATACCAGTGGGACGAGAGAAGCGGGGAGGGGCAAGATAGGGGTGTAGGATTAAGAGATACAAACTACTATATATAAAATAGATAAGAAACAAGGATATATTGTGTAGCACAGGGAAATATAGTCATTCTTTTATATCTTTAAAGGGAGTATAACCTATAAAGGTATTGAATCATTATGCCAAATACCTGAAACTAAATAATATTATAAATCAACTATGTTTCAATTTAAAAATATAAATAAGGGAAGTAAGATTGCTTTCCAAAAAATTAAACAAATGAAATTCACACATATCCTGAATAGACATGACCACCAGTGGAAATGAATTAAGAGGTTGTGTGAATAAACGTTTGGTTGAGAGGTGCAGAAACACCTACTACTCACAGTGACCTGGAAACAATCTCACGGAGACCAGCCTGATAGTTTCATCAGCAAAATCCTGATCTGTTCTACTGGGCTTTGTCTGGATTGACCTTGTACTCAGACTGGTGATGGTGAACCCCAGGTGAGAAAGGAAGTCAAGGACCCTTGGGTTGGGCATGTTTGTCCAACACAACTCTTCGGTTGTTATGAAATTATGAGTCATCATGCTTCCCAGGCCTGGATGAGATCTCTCCCAAAACAACACCCATTTCTAAACCTTTATTTCATGTTTACCAAGTAATCTTTTGATTTTTCTATTTCCCAGGTACCTCACTATCAGAAGAGATGATGTTCTAGATATGAGTTACAGGGATCAAAGAATGTATCCACTACTGCAATGTATTGTAAATGAAGACATAAGAACTTGGGTTTATAAATGTCTGCTGTTACTCTGTTTGTTTAACCTATATGCTGAGCACATCATGAGATGCCGGGCTGGATGAGTTACAAGCTGGAATCAAGATAGGTGGGAGAAACATCAATAACCCTGAGGTTGTTGCAGATGATACTACTCTAATGGCAGAAGTGAATAGGAACTAACGAGCCTCTTGATGAGGATGAAGGGGGAAAGTAAAAGAGCCAGCTTAAAACCAAATATTAAAAAAACTAAGATCAACTAAATATTTTAAAAAACTAAGATCAAGGCATGGGGCCCCATTACTCCATGGCAAATAGAAGGGGAAAATGTGGAAGTGGTAACAAATTTCTTCTTCTTGGCTCTAAAATCACTGTGGATGGTGTAGCCATGAAATCCGAAGATAATTGCTTCTGGGTAGGAAAGCTATGACAAACCTAGACAGTGTGTTGAAAAGCAGAGATATCACTCTGCTTACAAAGGTTTGTAGAGTCAAAGGTATGGTTTTTCCAGTAGTCATGCATGAATGCGAGAGAGGGATCACAAAGAAGGCTGAGTGCTGAAGAATTGATGCTTTCAAACACTCTTGAGAGTCCCTTGGACAACCAGGAGATCAAACCAGTCAATCTTAAGGGAAACCAACCCTGAATACCCCTTAGAAGGACTGATGCTGAAGCTGAAGCTCCAGTATTTTGGTTACCTGATGCGAACAGCCGACTCTTGGAAGAGTCCCTGATGGTGGGAAAGATTGAGGGCAGAAGAAAAGGGCATTGGAGGATGAGATGGATGGAAGGCATCACCAATGCAATGGACATGAACTTGGGCAAACTTCAGGAGATGGTGAGGGACAGGGAGGCCTAGCGTGCTTCAGTCCATAGGGTCACAAAGAGTTTGACATGACTAGGTGACTGAACAACAACAACATGAATGTGTGGTTTCTACAAGTCAGTTTCCTTGAGACAGAGAAGCTCTAGAAGAATTGGCAAGGCCATGTTTCCGAACTTCCAAGGGCAAGAATAGAGCCAGGCTCATGCTGCTGCTCCCCGGGGAGGGTGTGCAGGGGTTGTCAGCCAGGTGCCATCTCTCTCATCACCCTTCTTTTCAACTTCAAAAACAAGCTCAATAGTCGGCTGTGTAAATGCCAGGAAATATGTAAATGTCCAAGAGGGTAAGGAGACTTCTCAGAAGACTAAAAGTCAGTAAATGAATCAGGAGGGATAAAAATTGAGAAAATGATAGGAACCATGTTAAGAAAAAGGAAAGAAGAACTGCGTAATTTAAAAAAGTGACAACAGGCAAGAACAAGCTTTGGAAGGGAATGAAAGCAAAAACCATGTTGTAGGGAGATCAGAGGAAAATTTTGCAGCTTGGATGGAAGAGTCTATCATGTTAAGACAAGGTGGGTCCAGAAAAACTCAGAAAGTGATCAGGGTGGTCTATGTGGAAAAAAAAAAAAACAAACAACACCTAGGTTAGGGAGTAGGGGATCAGTTCAGTTCAGTTCAGTTCAGTCACTCAGTCGTGTCCGACTCTTTGCGACCGCATGAATTGCAGCACGCCAGGCCTCCCTGTTCATCACCATCTCTTGGAGTTCACTCAGACTCATGTCCATCGAGTCCGTGATGCCATCCANCCGGTTCAATAAACCCTCTTGCTTTTTGCATCGAATTCGAGTCTTGGTGATCTGTGAGGCGACGTTTCCCGAGAATAGGCCTTTCCGGGGCCTAACAAAAGAAAGGGAGAGGTAGAAAAGGAAACAATTTTTAAGAAGAAATTAAATTTCAGTACCATGTTTATACAAATATTACTAGTGTTCATTGGAAGTAAATCTATGACTTTTGGGGGGTACCATTCATGAAAAACAATTTTTTTTCAAGTGCACAAAGACTATATTTTAAAGAAAGAAAATATTTACATTGTTTTTCTTTACAACTATAGATTTGATTCAAAGTCTATTTTTTTAAACAAAACAAAATCCATCCTAAAATCATTTGACAAATCTGTTTCCCCCTTCCTTAGAACAAGATGTTGAACCTAGAAAATCTGTAGGGTCCTTTTTGATCAAAATACTGTATATATTTTGCTTTTGGAATGGTGAAATCAATAAATATATAGTCATTCACTAAATAATTATTTTTGCATTTATTTAGATGCTGGTCACTATTCCATTACTGGAAATACAGTAGGAAATAGGAAAAATGTGACTCTTCACCCCCAATCAATTAGAAAAATCAAGGTTGGGGTACTGCTTGCTATAATCAACAATCTCCATAAAAATGATGAAAACACAGCTATCAGGACAGAGGCATTGCCACTGTCTGAGACAGACAAGCTCTGTTTTATTGTTGCTGCTAAAATATCATGGTTTTTTTCCCTATTATTTTGCAAAACAAATCGAGTTCTAATTCAGAGCACTTCAATGAGGTTCTAAGTTCTCTGAGATCAGATGGCTGTTCCTACCAGGGTGCTGGACTGGGAGTGAAACAGCTCTTGAATAAAACATTCCAAATGGAAGTGTCCATAGTAGTTATTACCATTTTCTAACCCTTTTACCAAAATAACTAACAACTGATCATATAGATAGAAAGGGAATGAAGTTTTGAGTGGAGCACATACTTCCCTCTAATCTTTGCAACAGCTCTGAAAGGAAAATAAGCCTTTCTTTTCAGGTGAGAAAACAGGCAGAGAGAGTGAAGCAATTCCATTAAAGTCATGTTTCAAGAAAGTAGTGAAATGGATTAAAACTTGAGTTTGTCTGGTTTCAAATAACCATGTTCTTTCCACTACACAGTGCTTCCTCCAGTAAGAGGAAGCTTGGAAGCCGTGTTTACTAGTCCATTCTGTGGAACGCTGATGAGACAAAATGTTCCACAAGCATAGATGGATTCATGCCACAGTCAAGTAACTTTGGTAAATGCTGAGCATGTTAAAGGCAGTGAGGTATTATGTAAAAGAAATATTTAATTTTATTTTATCTTTTCCTCAAACTTATCTGACTAACAAACCCAGATTTTTGTTTACATTTTAATACTTATTAGCATCTCTTGAAACTAAAACAATTTGGCATGTGCTTTTTCCTTTAACTTTTTGGTTGAGGCTCAGGGCATGCGGGATTTTAGTTCCCTGACCAAGGACTGAACCCCTGCCCCCTGCATTGAAAAGTGTGGAGTCTTAATCACTGGGCCTCCAGGGAAGTCCTTGGCATATGATTAAATGACTGAAAAGAGAAAAGATGAATGAATGAGATCTTTAAAGTAGAAATTCAGTTTACAAAGGAATTGAAATAAAAAAGCTAATAGTTATGAGGGAAGCATTTGAAAAAAGTATAAGATCCAGTCTGTTTTCAGTGTAGCTGAGAGACGGGGGCATTGGGTGGATGGATGGAGTGAGAGGCAAGAGGGGAAACAGATATAAAATAATACACACAGCATATTTTCAGTACAAGTTTTTAGTGATTAATATGGGCTGAAGTGTGCTGAAGTTGAGAAGATTTTGAGAGAAAAGTCTTAGCTGGACCATTTTCAGTGGAAGATACTGAGAAGCAGAAACAGGTTTGCAGGGAAGTGAAGAAAAGATTCTTAGGAACTACGCAGGGAAATAAAACAGGACAGGTAGGATTGGTCCAGATTACAGACAACCGTACAGAAACCATATCAGCATTCTGTCAGTAATTATGGAAAGAAAGATTAAAATCTGAAGGATAATTTTAGAAACTCAGTTTGGACAAGTATGATGATTTTGAATTTTACAACTGGTAACAAATGCTTGTCTAAGGAATCCGTTGAATCTCTAAGTCATCCTTGCTCTACCAGCATTCTGGAGGTGAGAATCTACCTCTTCAGATTACAGAGTACAGCACCTATGAATTGAGGACAAAATGGTGCCAAGGAAAGGAAGTATAAAATGGAGAGCAAGGCAAGGACACGAATTCGCACATCTGACTGCAGAGCAGTTTCTGTTTGAAGAAGTCTATTTAAAATAGTTAAGACAATCAAAAACCTCTTTAACTTTTTCTCTGCCACAACTTAGCCAGTACCTTTTGTAAACCACTGTGTTTCTGATGGCGCAGTGGATAAAGAATCTTCCTGTAACGCTGGAGACCTGGGTTCTATCCCTGGACGGGGAAGATCCCCTGGAGGAGGGCACAGCAACCCACTCCTGCCTTGCAGTTCATAGGGTTGCACAGAGTCGGACACGACCGAAGCGACTTACTTAGCACAAACGCCTGTTACTTTTAGAGATCGCTCTCAATAAAGAGACAAAAAATATGGGGGAAAAAACACATTACATTTCTAAAAGACAAACTTTGACAAAAATCATATGGGAAAGGATAACAAAAAAGGATAAACTTTCCTGGTTAAAACATAAGTGGCTTGTTAGAATCCTACCCCTATCTCCCCTTTTATTATTTTTCTTATTATTATTTTCGCTTTCATTATGGTTATATTCCACGTTCGTCTGAAAAGTGTGTGGTGCTGGGATTAACGTCAAAGATCCTGTGTGCTTAGTCACTAAGTTGTGTCCAACTCTTCTGCAACCTCCATAGACTGTAGCCCACCATGTAGCTAGTGTCCATGGGATTCCCAGGCAAGAATACTGGAGGGGGTTGTCACTTCCTTCTCCAGTGTATCTTCCCAACTCAGGGATCCAACCCGCCCCTCCTGCGTTGCAGGCGGATTCTTTGCCATTGAGACACCAGGGAAGCCCGTCAACTTCAAAGATATTAACCATAAATAAAAGAAATTCCACAATGAAACCCCAGGGTGACCAAATATTCAACACTGATTTGGGGTAAAATTTTGATTTAGAAGATTACACTAGGTCTCGTGAGCACCTCTGGCCACGAAAGCACGCTGGCATATTTAAAAATATAGAAGAGGGGGAAAGCAGCTTTCCCCCAAAGTCAGGCGCCCGCTTTCGGCACAGAAAGTCGGAACAGGGAGAATGAAAAACACCGAGGGCAAAGATTATCACTCGGCAGCCAGCAAGCGGAGCCAGAAGATAATGTGGCGACTCTCCCGCCACAGAAGACTCCAGGAGGGATCGGGAGGCGGGCCCTATCTCGGGTACAGACTACCACTCCCAAGTCCGCCCTGGGCTCAAGGGCTGGGCGGTCAAAGAGGCCTAACGCGCAAGGCATTATGGGACTGGTAGTCTTTGTTCCCTTCGGCTCTTTGGAGGCGGGGAGCTCCAGTTTTATGTAAATACCCAGCCCTTCCAGACTCGGCTCCCTTTCCTCCCTTTCCCTCCCCCTACGTTCTTTCGCCGAGTTTGAAATTCCCGCAGAGCAGGCGCCAGAGGCCGGAACCCTCGCGAGAACTCAGGTCTCCGCGCCGCGATCTCCTGTCTCCCACCTCCTCGCCCTTCCCCGCCCCTCCCGTCCCCTCCCCTCCCGGGTGAGTGGGACTCCGTGTGCCTGCCGGGGGTAATGCGCAAAGCCAGGCCTGCACTGCCGGAGCGGAGGAGGCAGAGGCAGAGTCGCGTGGGGAAGGACCCGGAACCGCGGCGCAGGCAGTGGCTGCGTTTTACGCGCTGAGCGGTCGGCCGGTCTGCAGCCGGCGAAGGCGCTCGCGGGGTTGGGGGTGTGTGGATCTGAGCTGGCCGGAGCGGTCGCAGGCGGAGGCCCGCGAAGAGGCAAGCGGCTTCCGCGGGGCGGAGGTGAGCGCGCCCTGCCGGTGGCGGCCGTGTCTCCCGGGAGATGCTGTGACGGACTCGCGCGGGAGGAGCTCGCGCCTCGCCTCGCGCGCCCCACTGGACTCTGCGGCCGCGGCGGCTCGGTCACCCGCCCTTCTCTGGTAGGGGGAAGGGAAGCAGGGGGTTGGGCCGGGGCGGCGGAGGGTGGGTCGGCGCGGCCTGGGCCCGGAGCCGCGGCCGGGCTTCTCCCGCCGCGCCTGGCCCGCCGGGCCCTCCTCGCGCCGGGCCTAGGCCATGCTTATGGCCGTTCAGCGCGCAGCGGCGGCCGGGCTCGCGGAGCCGGCGCGAGGGAACGAAGGCGGGCGTTGGCGGGTGCGGCACGCTCTAAAGCTCCGGGAGTTTGTTATATAACCTCCTTCTCTGCCGAGCGGCGGCACATGGCGGCAGAGAGGCGCCTCGGGGTCCAGCCCCCGCGCCTAACGCGCCGGCAGCCGGGTCCTCACTCTGTCCGGGCGGGCCTGGACCGCGGCGCCTCTTCCCCACGGTCTTCCGATGCGATTGAGACCTTGGCGAGCTTCTCCCCTGGGCAGCCTGCTGGTACTTTGGGTCTCTGTTACGTTGATGGGTGCTCCGCATGCTGCTGGGCATGGCTATGATGAGTCTCGGGCGGAGAAGTTTGACCGGTGATTTGAAAAGTGCAGTGAATTGGTCCGATAAAGAGGATTTAAAATAACTGTACATCTTGGAGTGGCTATTAATTTGCCTTGCCTGTGCCACCTGGAAACTTGAGGACGATGACTTTTGTTACTCGTTGACTGTTTTGGGGAGACGTGGGGAGGTTAATTTGTTCACATAAGCCAGTGAGGTTCAAACTAGCCGTCATTATGTTTTTTCAGATAGGCAGTTTGAGAACGTAATTGATAAGAACCTGGGTCCTTTAGAATAAAATACAGGTCTCTTGGAAATCTTAACTTCAGTATATCCTTAAAATAAAGAGACAGTAGATTTTAAGAACTTTAGTGCTCTTTCATTGATTGAGTCTGGGAGGAGAGAAAAAATTAGGATCGATTTACTGATTTTGGAGGATTTGACTATGGATGACAAGCCCAGCTCAAATTAATGTCTTGAGGGATGCTTGTGTGTTAAAGTGCAATGGGAAGCCTGCACTCTCCCCATACTGTAATTTTTGATTCTGGTTTTTCAATAACCTTGTTCCAGAATGTCACCAATTCGCAAACAGCAATAATAATTTTTTAAAATTTCAAAGATTGTTATACAGCACTTTTCGGATGGACATATATTTATTTTTCATTTTAAGAAATAAAGACTTGTTTCTTTCCTAACTTTAAAAAATTCCCGGAGATTTTTCACTTTTTTCTTCAAAATAGATTTTCATTTCCCTCGCTGAGGTCATCGGTCTCAACAATAAATCTTGCCTACTGTCCACCCTCAACTCTTCACAGATGTATGCTTCAGCTATTCCAGAATCATCCCCAGTCCTGGGCCCGTTTTCTTGAAGATGTGCTTTGATGTTCTTTTGCCCCTGTCCTTCAGCCTGGAGTGCCATCTCTGCCTTTTCAAAGTTGCACGCTTGCTCAGTCACTTCAGCCCTTGTGCAACTCTTTGTGACCTCCATATACTGGAACCTGCCAGGTTCCACTGTCCATGGGATTCTCCAGGCAAGAATACTGGAGTGGATTACCATTTCCTCCAGGGGCTCTTCCTAACCCCGCGATCGAACCCGGGGTTATGTCTTATGTCTCCTGCATTGGCACTAGTGCCATTTTCAGCTTTCAAATCCTCCTTAGCTTAAATGCCATCTTTTCTATATACTTTCATTCCTCTGTATCCCACTTCTTCCCTGGGATCTCACAGAGTATATACCTTTATTGCAGGATTTATTTTCCTGGTTTATTATGTATCTCCTAGAATGTAAACTCCTTGAGGTCAGGAAGTAGGTCATCTTTGTGCCTTTGTATTGCCTCCCCAACTATTTTAAAAGTAGTTGGTGTTTGATAATTGTTTAAGTTTGAAAGAACAACTACTAAAAGACTGGAAGTTTCTGAATCCATGGATAGTTTACATTTATATCATAATTTTTAGTCTTTTTTAAAAAGTAAAAATGCATGCAGAATGTTTTGTAGAAATGTTTGCTCAGTATATGCTGCAATACAGTTATTGAACAACTAGTTTAGAGTTTTATTTTCTGTGGTGGAGTTCAGGAACTTTCTAGGATGAGTGTATTTCACACAGCTGATTTTTGGTATTGTGTCAGTATCTTTCCCAGTACCTTTGCAGAGTTTGCTTTGCTTCTTAATATTGAAACAATGTTTATTTACTTAAAAGTAAGTTAGATCCAATATTGAGTTTCTTCTTTTTAATACACTTTGTTTTTTAAAGCAGTTTTAAGTGGAAGGCACAGAGATTTCCAGTATTTGCTTTCCCTGCTCCAATTCGTGCATCAATTTCCCCATTATCAGCATCCCTTAGTAGACTGGAACATTTGTTACAAATGATGAACCTGAATTAACATATCATCACCCAAAGTCCCTAGTTTACCTTACTCTTCATCCTTGTTGGTGTAAATTCTCTGGGTTTGGAAATGTATAATGGCATGTATCTACCACTATAGTATCATTCAGAGTAGTTTTCACCACCCTAGAAATCCTCGGTGCTCCCTTGTCTTTCTCTCCCTCTCTGTTAACCCCTGGCAACCACTGATCTTTTTGTCTCCATAGTTTTACCTTTTTCAGAATTGTCCTATAATTGGAATCAGGTACTGTGTAGCCTTTTCAGATGGTCTTCACTTTATAATTTGAATTTAAGCTTTTTCCAAGTCTTGTCTTTGCTTGATAACTCATTTCTTCAGCCCTGCATAATATTCCATTGTTTGGATGTACCACTATTTATCCGTTCACCTACTGAAGTACATTTTGATTATTTCCAGGCTTTGACAATTATTAGTGAAAACATCCATGTGCAGGTTTTTGTGTTTGATGTAGGTTTTACCTAACTCCTTTGTGTAAATATCAGGGAGCATGATTGCTAGATCTTACGGTAAGAATATGTTTAGTTTTGTAAGAAACTGCCCAGTTGTCTTCCAAAGTATTACTGAACCAATTTGCACTCCAGCATCAGTGAATGAGAATTCCTGTTACTCCACATTCCCACCAGTGTTTGGTTGTTGTCAGTGACTGGATTTTGGTCATTCTACTAAGTATGTAGTGGTACATCATAGTTTGAATATGCATTTTCCTGATGACGTAAGATGTGGAACATCTTTTCATGTGCCTATTTGCCATCTGTATATCTTTATTAATGAACTGTCTGTTAATATCTTTGGCCATTTTTTAATTGGGTTGTTTTCTCGTTGGATTTCAAGAATATTGAGTTTTTCAAAATTGATTTTGTTATTCAACATGTCAATTCTTACCTTGCTAGTATCTTACCATCGTAATTTATGACATATTTAGGACCTGTTGTAAGGCATTGTGACCCCCTGGAATTCACAGGAATAAGATACTATTTTTACTTTCTGGGAATTCATAGTGTTCTAGGGAAGACTGACAAATATAAATAGTGGATTTCAAAAATCATTTTTAGGATTGCTAACATAAATGTGGAAAGGAATGAGCTCAGAAATGAGATTAAATAGGAAAGGATTGATTTACCCAGACCACACTGGGAATCTAGTCCTTAAATGATGTGTGGGGCTTTGGCAGATGGAGATGGAGGAAGGAACCGCATAAACAGAAGAATGAATATGCCAGTGAAGGAAGGGCCTTGGGCAGACAAACCTGTGAAGATAAATGCCAGATTGTGGAGGGCTTTTATTACCTGTGGCTGAAAATGTCCGTCTTTATATGCAGTAGAGGAGTCATTGGAGGTTTTTGAGAAGGGAGTGACAATCCATCTGTGATTTATCAAGAAAATAAAATTTTCATTGACATTAGGCAGTGTTCCTGCTCTGCTTATCTAGAACTTGGAAGAAGTTGAGAGTTTGTAAAGTACTTTTTAGAGGTTGGCAGTATTATGTCATCAAAGGCTAGGACTGTACCTAATTTTGTACAATACTGAACATAGCTGCTTGATGTGTTTTTGTGAAGATATATATATGTAGATATATATATAGATATACATACAGGTGTAGACATAGATGTCTTTATATAAGATGCTCTTTCTAATATACTTTTTAGAAAGTTCTCTTTAGTGTGGTTAAAATGTTAAAAATTCACGCTGTAAATTCAGTATCTGAAAGGTCCTGAAGCCAGAAACCAGTTTTTGCCCTGTATTTTGAAAATGCTTGTGGGCTCAGTTGTGTCCGACTCTTTCAACCCCCAGACTGTAGCCTGCCAGGCTCCTCTGTCCATGGAATTTTCCAGGCAAGAATGCTGGAGTGGGTTGTCATTTACTTTTCCAGGGAATCTTCCCAACCCAGGGATTGAACCCACGTCTCCTGGATCTCCTGTGTTACAAGTTGATTCTTTACCACTGAGCCATCATAGAAGCCCATCACCGATTCAAAGGCTAACTTCTAAATTTGGAAAACTTTTTCTTTCAGTGAACATTTTTTTGAACTCCTTTTGTGTCACAGTTGACCACTTTGTTGCCAGGAAATGACCCTCTTTATTCCTGATAATATTTTTTGCTCTGAATTCTACTTTGGTGTTAATAAGTTGCTTCTGTTTTTT